>PNEQ01027999.1:64227-209596 GCA_003012365.1 Medauroidea extradentata | reverse complement strand
ACTTTCAATAGCTATTTAACAAAAATACGTTAATTTTTTACATTTAAAACGTAATGTATTGCATTTTAAATTGTTTCAAACTAGAAGAAATCATAAATACAGTAATATAGATTTAAATATGTGTTATATATCTTTCAAAATTTAAGTATTAATATATAGTACAGTAGACAAAGTTGATTAGACTTATATGTACTTAGTTAATATTTTCATAATGGCGGTCATTTATAACGTTTTTCTTCATGAGATAAACAAAACTATTTTTTTGAAGAGAGACGTTGTTTACATTAGCCTAGCAAAATGCTGGTCATGTATCTTAAGTTTTCTTGATCACATGTGATATCTACACTAACCACGCATCTGTAAATCACCAAACTTGGTACATATGTTTAATATTAACGTATTTTTAATACCTATATCATTTTCAGTTTTTAACACAGGATGATTAAGAAAAAATTTTATTATTACCGCGTGGAGAAATTTATGAAAAGATAAGTTGAAAATGTAATTTCAATGATTACGTGAAATGGGTAATAGTTTAAAATTGACTTAATATTTTTTCTTCTTTTGATAAAATAGGCTATTTGGTCTTTAATTGTTTCAGCACTTGTTATATTGCTTTACATTTTAAGAAATAACATTTTGTAGTAATTTTCTGGTTAATATTACTACCACTATAATTCACTTTGCAGAAAATTTTAGGATATATTTTTGACATATATTTCATAAGCTATAGCCTCATTAAAATAAAGAAATTATCCCGCATAACTTACAAGGAAATTGTGTATTAAATATAATTTGACGATTCAACGTTAATAATACTGAACATACTCTATTTCCCTAGATTTCATGTCATGAATTAATGTATTTTCTCCTATAACATCTGTGCCGACTCTGTGAAAATGTAAAATTAAAAACTAAATTTTTCAAACTTTGGTTTCATTAGTTCAAATTGTTGTAGATTCACTATGTTAGAAGATAGCACATGAAGAAACAAAGGAATATTTTATAACGTTTACATCTACATGATCAATGAGAAATTTGTTGGTTTATTTGCACCAAATTAAGGAAAGTAGTCTTATTAGTTAGGATTGTATTTTCTCGATACATGCACATATCATTCGCAGATTAGTGTACAAGTGTGTTTACTTTAAAAATAAAACTGTAATTTTTATATGTGATCACTTACCTTGAGATTTTCCTTACAAAATACAAAAAAAAAAAAAAACTATTAACTTAAGAGCAGCATTGGCACGTCTATTAAATATCCTATCGTCTCTATGCACGAGTCACAGAACCAGAGAGCAGATTTTCTGTCATACAAACGATTTTCTGAATTAGACTTTTACGAATCTGTAATTTATTTTAATATATTTAACTAAATTTTGAATTACAATGGCACGAGAATATAGATAATTTTACAAATTATTTATAACACGCTAGCTGTTTTGGAAACATCGCGTTACAGATTTACAATTTTTTTTTGTAGGTGAATATATCGTGAACACATTTAATTATTTCTGAAACTTTTATTTAACATGACGTAACGCAGATTAAATACGAGTTGTTTAGGAAAAAATATATATAAACGGCATTCGTTTTATTTTATTTTTAAAAATTTTATTTCAGAAATTAATTTAAAAAATATGGGAATGTTTGTAAATAAAAACTTAGTCAGAACTTCTGAATGTTAGTTAAACGTAGCGTATCTTACAAAAATGTGTTTAAATCAACAGTATGCAACAGTTTTTAACAATTGCAATTGCATATTTTCTAAGTAGGCCGGTTTACAAAAGGTGCCTATTGATCGTACGTCCATTATTAATTCTTATTTGCAAGCATTTAAAGAACAAAAAAAGTCAAGTAATTATATTCCGTACACTAGACGTGGTATTCCTACATGTTGACTACGCAATTTACAGGGGAAAAAAATTTCTATTCATTAATGTTTCATTATACATTTATCTTATTTCTATATTTTTGAGTCAGTTTAATGCTTAGAAACTATATTTATGGAAATAAACATTAATTTCATTTTTACCTTATTGTGATACATAATAGACAAACAAGTAAAAAAAATTGGAGTGACCGGGATTCGAACCCAAATAAAATTATTACCGGGCCGACACTTTAACGCCTTTTTTTTTTTTTTTGAAAATGTTAGGCTCCTTGGCGAGGTCGCAACATCGCCAACGAGCCAAACATCCCCCCTTTACAGCTTTAGTAATTGACAATTCCCCAGTTGTGACAGTATTTGGTGACTCTGACAATTGAAAAGACGCTAACGGACAAACACAAATTTTACACCCAGCCAGACCTGGGAATCGAACCCAGAACCCCTCGTATCCAAGTCGGTCGCTCAACCAACTGAGCTACGGGGGGTCGGCACAACGCCTGAGCTATCCAATCATTTACATCACGCCATCCAAAAAGATATATGTATACTGCAATGCTTTTAAAACCACAAATTTGTTTATTTTGTATTAATTGGGCTTTTAAAATTCTAGTGGGTTATTATTTCGTATTCCTACTGCCACAAAGTTTCATTTTCTTTATGATTCGAACGTTTTTGTTTTCTCTTTTATTATTAAAAACGATATTCGTCCAGCAAGCGGTAAAAATACGTTGTAACGTGCGTAGCCGTCTGTAGGGCTAAGCGTACTGCGCATGCGTAGTTATATTAGGACAAGGAAAAGTCACAGATCAGTCCTGGATAAGCAATGTCCGAACCTAAACCCTTACACAAACGTTTAGGAATACCGATAAGGCCTAGGCATGACATATGCTGCACCTAAATCCTTATACACACGTTTGGGAATACCGGCCTAAGACAGAGGTGGTGTTGCACTCCTCCATTAGAATGCGCTACAGTACAGCTCATTACTGATGCAGTGCAGCGATTAATATTGTGTTTACAGAGTGTCGTTCAAAATAATATACAATTATTTATTATGTATACATATTAAAATAAAATTATTATCACTGAAGTATATAGGCCTACTGTATGTTTCGTCGAAGTAATAAAAAGCTCAAGTGCCACATATTTTTAGCGAGCAGCGATGAGCATCGTCTACAAAACGATGTGGACACACGAGTCACGAATGTATTTGTAGATTTTATCATTTATCTCTCTGCATATCTACTGGAGATACGGGAGGCACCTTATAACCTCGTCCTCCACCTGGGCATTGTGCTAACCCACAGTGCACTGGTTAAAACCAGCGCCCTCCTTAAAATGAAATAAAAGGAAAATAAATAATGTTCCCCCCACCCCTCCAATCTTACTTCCAAACTCTACTAACTACCTGGAACTTCCTACTTTTCCAGTGCCATTTTTATTTTTAATGCATGTAACTGCTGAGTGGTTACACACCTATTCTGTCGAGAGGGTTTTACGGTACTATGCCGGTTTTTCTCTCTCTCTTCTTAGATTATGGCTTAGCTATAGGTAGGTACACCTAGGGAGGTAGACATGGCCCCAATCGCGGCCATGTGTGCCCAATCCCTCTCTGCCGCCATGCCATCCTCCTCTGCATGAAACTTCCCCCTTTGTAGGCGTATGGGGCTCAGCCCTGAGACGCATTTAGTCCCGCTCCTTCCCCGGGCCTACAACATAACACAGTAGTTAGGGTGGGTTAGGGAAAAAAATATCTGCATTATTTTATTGCGGCAGTCTGGCAAACCAATTTTTATCACCAACCGTTGTGAAGTTTTTGGCATTATTTTATCGCTGTGGACTCCCAAATATATTTCAAAACTGTTTCTAATATAATTTTCTTTGCGTTATTTATGGTATCGTGATCTCATGGACGTATTTTATTCAGTTAAAGTGACAATTTTCTCTCCAAAATTTTATTGCAATATTCTCTGCTTTATTTTATTGCAATTGTTTTCCAAGTTACTAGATTTGGTTTCTGTAGACACACGAGCATATTTATAATCAGCTTTTATGGTTTACTTCTTGCATTTTCTTATTCCAGTGGCTCCAAATTTCATTTTAGATTCCACTGCTTTCATTTTTGCATTCTTTTTAATCACCAAACAATGCATTTGTTTTGCACAATTTTATCGTACTGGTTTTGGCCTTATTTTCTTGCTATGGACTCACAAGCATATTTTAAATCAGTTTTTAGTTACTTTCCTTAAATTCAATTATTCTATTGGTCTTGCAAACATTTTTAATACATTTTATTGCTATTTTCTTCCCATAGTATTATCGTGATTTTCCTGGCCTTATTTAATTGCACAGTAACATGTTTGTTATCAGTTTTTATTCTTATTTTCATTGTATTGTGTTACGGGCATTTAGGAATTAGCCCGTCTTAATTGGTGATATTTATATAAAAATTTGCGTATGTAGTTTGGGGTAGATATTGAATAAACACTGTGTTTCTGAAGGACAGAGGGGGTCTCTCTCTCTCTGGTTGAGAGAAGCGACGTCTTGGTGACGCCAGAAAGGGGTTGACGAGAGCCATCGATCAGCTCGTAACATAAGGATGGGGGGACAAGACTGACTCTCTGGGCTGTGAAAAATTCCCGAGCAGAACTTATTGTCTGGTGTGAGAAGAAGGCTAGCCCTGGACCCCGTATGGCGTAACTGACTCTCTGCTAAACCCCACCCCCTTTCCCCCTGCCTTTAGAGACACAAAACAAGCAGGGCCACCCCAAGGGGAAAGAAACGGCCAAACAGGGGCCGAGCTGGCCCAACAATGAAAATATCAATTAAGTAATGTAAAAGGTTTTAATTTAAATTTTGTGATATGTATACATTGACTGTGTGTTGTAAATAATTATGTGATATTTATGCTAATGAAAAGAAAGAAAAAATAAATGCTGGTGCCGTCAGGAGCCGGAAAGGCAAAGCTAGGGGGCGTGGCCAGTGCGAGAATGCGAGCACACCGGTTGGCTGGCGAGGTTAGGCGCGCGGAGGTGCGAGTCGCCAGCAAAGACGCGTTTGTTGAGGGTACTCTGTCCGGAGAGCCCGACGGGGGCAGAAGCAGGACGACGTCGGTGATTATGTTAGCTGGGGACAACTTTTTGTTGTATTAAGTTACTCATAGTAGCCCTGTGTGGGCAGACGCGGGACGATAACGTGATAGCTCGAGGCTGCTTTGAAAATAAGTTGTCGGTACTAATGATGTACAGCCACGCTTCCGAAGGCCGAGTTTTTTTCGACGCTAGGCGAGCGCCAGAAAAAAAAAACTTTGTTTTAATATAAGGGAATACCTTAAGAGTAATTCATAAATATAACGTACGAGGTTCAAAAGAGCTACAGCATGAAATCACAAGTGGAGAAAAGGCACATAGCATAATGGCTAAACAACTTCGGGGCTTACGTGAGTGGACGTAGTTTGATACCTACGACGCGGACCAGAACCACGAACCCTTAGGAAGAGTATCGTATCGGTACGCGAACAGCAGAGCAGACGCGAGAGAGAAGAGCAATGGGCCTAGAGATACAGCGACGGTCTACGAGCTTCACAGCGGTGAGGGTTCTGCATCAAGGACGCCGTCAGAGGGTAGAGGCGACGCCGGAAGAGACGCTGTCCCGACAAGACTTCACGACTACACGACAACTCACTATCGGGAACCGCAACCTGCAGTGGTCGGCGAGAGGTTTGAAATATAACAGAATGCAGCTTGGTGAGTTCGGAGCATCGTATTTCAGCAGGCAGCCACGCCGAGGGGAGCAGCGAATGCAGAACGACGTCGTAGTTTGTTATGTAGTTTCAATGCATGCGACACACCAGTAGGTAGTCAATTTTATTTTCAGAAGTCCATGGAAACGAGGCACCGGCTGCCCATTTGCCAGAAAGCAGAAATGCTATCACAAGTTGAGCAAGGGCTGGACCAGGCAGGTAATGAGATAAGCGTAGTAAACGAAAATGAGGCCACGACAGTAAGTACATGCTGCGAGTCAGGTTTAGAGGGGGAATTTGAACCAATAGGGAACATGCAATCCAGAGAAATGGCCTCAGTAGGAGACGCGAATGTTATTATGTTCAGTGAAGCGAGTTCGAGACCAGGTTCTAACAGCCTCGGGGTGGCAATTTCAGGCGATTCTGATACGTCATTGGTCATTTGTTGACCACAATAGATGGGGTGAAAGGTGAAATAAAGGGTGAAATAAACGAAAGGTGAAATAATGGGTGTACAAGGTGAAATTGAAGGTGTAAAAGGGTGAATTAAGGCGAGAGATTCGTTCGATGACCGAGGGAATGGGTGAGAGAATGCGCGATATGGAGGAACGTATAACTGGTACAGTCGCATAACTTAGGGCCAGGGTTGATAATCTAGAGGAAGTGACGACGCAAAAGTTTGTAGAACAGCGCGGGGAGTTTAAAGCGTAGCTGGGAATTAGCATGCAAGAGACACGTAGAGAGTTCCAAGAGAATTTCGAATCGCACACTGCCAGTGCCGCGCGCGTTGTACAGGCAATTGAAGAGAGAGCAGTAGAAACGGCGGACCGCCAGGAACAGCAACAGAAACACAAGCAACAGCAACCCGGTGCGATCAGGTAGAAAGCAGCGTAGCTCAGGTGGAAAATTCGGTCAGTGGTATGAACTGTACTCAGTAAAAAAATGTATACATTTACAAGGAAAATCTTGTAAACTAATATCAGAATGTATTAAGTCAGAATAAAAGTAAGATGTCAGAAACCTTTTAAAGTGGTTACAAATATCGAAAACACCTTTGCGAAATAGTAAAATAAACGTTAACGAGAAAATTTTTCGATTTGAAACAAAATAAAACTAGGAGACTTGACAAATTTTAAAAACATTTCATAATTTTACAAAAAAAAATTTGGAACTTTTTTTGTAACACTACAAAAAGTATTGTAAACTTAACCAGATATTATCCGTAAATATACAAAATTTATTTGTATATTTACAGAAATATTTGTAAATATACAAAGAAGTTTGTAAAAATACAAGTTTTTTTGTAAATTTTACAAAAAGACTTTGTAGTGTTACCAAAAACCTTTTTGAAAACTGGTTTTCAAAAAACCTTTTTGTAAAAGTACAAGTTTTTTTTTTACTGTGTAAGATAGCAGCCGTTGAAAAAGTGCAGGAGGAGGCACGAAAATTTGCTGTACAGGATGTACCACCCAGGAGTGTTCCGACAGTAACACTACCTAGCATAGATAGGTTAGTGCCAACTTTCAGTGGCTTGGTAGGACAGGATAGGCCTATTCGCTTTATCCGGCACATGGATAAATTCGTAAAAAATTTCTTTGCAGTGAGACGGTCAGGATAGAGCTATTCCTTAGCAGGTTGACGGGCCCTGCCGACAACTGTGGGCAGGTTGCGTCGGAAAATTGGGACAGCTACGACGATTGTCTCGTTTTTGGTCGTTGGTGGCACAGGACAGACTTACGCACCACATATGCCAGAAATCACAAGAGTGGAGAAAGGGTACATAGCAATTGTATTATTGTTGTAGCCATGCATACATATTTTTAATCAGTTTTTACAGTGATTTTCTTAGCTACATTTTATCAACAATCTTTGAGGTTAATTTATTGTTATGGACTTACAAATGTTTTTTAAATCTGTTTTAAATTTTATTTGCTTTGCATTATGTTATTGTTGCGCTCTCGCAAATGTATTTTAATAATTTTTTTTCAATTATCTTAGTGTTACTGTATTATTTTCCGTTGACTCTCGAGTGTATTTTTTATACGTTTTTATTGTTTTCTTCATGCATTATTTTGTGCCAGTGGCTCGAAAACCTTTATAAATAAAGTTTCATTGTTACATTTTCCATAAGGATATTAAATTTTTTTGTTGAGAAGCGGGAGGGAGAAGAAAGGAAAAAGTGCATCATACTTCTCACATATGTTTGTGTTACACAGGCAGTCTTAACTCGGCAGATGTGCACAGCATAACTAGGCAGACGAGAACTTTAAATGTGTACCAGCCAAAGCTGTTAAAAATTTTTTTATCCCACTTTTCTTTAATCAACAGCTGGGTCTTACTAATTAATCATAACTGCAGCATGTAATCATTACGAGGTAAGGAAAAATTTTTAACAACCATATTTTGTATAATTTTTTTAGTATTTAAGAACAAAAATATTTTTCAAATGTCCTGTGGACAATGTCATAAGATATGGTGTTGTTAGATTGAGGTTCTGCTGTACTTATTTATTATCTTTTTACTAGAAAAAATTCTATTATTAATACGTTAAGTTAAGTTATATTAAATTTCAAATGTCTTTGCACCAAAAAAATTTTAAAACAGTGGTGAGCACCAGCTATACATTTATTATTACTGGATAACATGTCTGTACAAAATTTTTTTCATAGAAAAGTCAAAACAGCAGATTTTATTACTGTATTCTCTGTTTAATGTAACTTAAACACTGTACCGTATTCACTAAAGGATTGTCAAAATAACCTCTCAAGCACACCTACACAGGCAATTGAGAAAAACAATTCATACAGATTCACAATATTGAGGAATGATAGTGCTACATAAATCATACTGGCGTAGCAACCGAACAAGTATGCATTTCCTTTACTTTGACCATACCCTCTGTGAAGAACACACTTCCAAAATTTTGTCTACAAGTGGTAGCATGGAACTGTTTTCATAGTTAGTATAAGACAATAAAACAATTTGGAGCCCAGAGTATAAGTCAATCACAAACATGTAACACTTAAATCTTTTTCACTTTTTAAATAATGCTTTTATAGATTGCCCTTTTGGCATTATTGGGTGATGGTGCACAACATGCATGATAGGTAGTGACATTGTCACTTGTTCAGCATGGTCAATCTAAATTATGACACGAAGATGAGTAGTGTCCTCATCACTCACTCCAGTGACATTTGTTGAAGTGCGTATTCCTGAGAGATTTTTTTTTAAATTTAAAACTATGGTACCAAAACCAGCCAAAAAATGCCTTCTACATACTGGCATGTTCTTCATGCTGCAATATGCCAGACTTGTAATGTAAACAGTAGCAGATAGTTACTGTTATCACACAGATGTGGTAACCAATAGAAACAAGATACATAGCTACAGATTTTCACAATTTTTTTTTTTTATTTATTGAAGTATGGCAATAAATAGCATTGAAAGTACAGCTGAAATGTACGTTTGTTGTTGATTATTTAATGTATTTTTAATTGGTATTCAACTTTGCTACAGTTTTAATATTTCAAATTTTTTATTAAAATTCCTGGGTAAGGCCTTGTAAAATTGCTGCACTAAAGCTAATTAATTTTATACGCTGTTCACTATAAACTGAATACTCAGCAGAATTTGTAATTTATTAAAAATATGTTTTATTGGACCGAGGTGTTGAAAAATTTACACTGGTTTTTAGTAACATGGAAGTTTTCATATTTAAAATAGTAAAGATAGTTGAAAAATGGCTGAAAGAAAACTTAATGCAGTGCTCACTTTATCATGTACTGCCTATAAAAAAGAAGTTTTTCTGGCCAACAAATAATCTTAAACTTCTTAACCTTCAAAACTTTTCAATGCAAACAAAATTTGTACCAAAGTCAACCCTTTTGTGTTTATACATCACCTAACATGTAAAATAACATTTTAGTTTTTGCCCCGAAAAGTTTTGGTATTAAGGCTCAGTTTCATTTGCCGTATTTGAATATTTTACTTTTAACTTTTATGAAACTCTGAGAAAAAAAAATGTGGAATTTTAGATTAAAGCACAAATTGTTATTTTAAACAATTATTGCAATGGGGGTGAGTTACAAAATAAAGAACTATTTTGGACATATGCTATTGCAGCAGTGGCGTATGTCCGAAATAGTTCTCTAATTTGTAAAGTAGGCCTTTATTATATTCACCTTGTGCCAAAGTACAGAAATGGCAGTTGACATTTTAACATGTCTTTACACTGTCAGTCTGACAATACTTACATCCTTAACTTTTCTGACTGCTTGCAGACTTAGTATATGTTAAAAGTTCAACTGCCATGCACATCGTACTGTAGTGAAAATTCAATTCAATTTGCGCTACAGTTACTATTTCTAAATTTTTTTCTCAGAATTTCATACAATTGAACAATAAAATAATGCAATAAGGCAACTGGAACCAAGCCCTAAAAACTATGAAATATTGTAGCCTCGAGATGGATACTCAATAACAAGTACAAAAGATCTTGATTCTTCACAATAAATACTGCATGTATGTTTTACCTTTTTATCATGTCCAAACAGCTGAAGTTGCAAAAAAAATTAATCTGGCTTTTAGGCCACAAGCACATTTAAACATGAGAATTCACATATTAATGTGCTACAGGCATTAACCCTGAGAATGAATATAAATTTTAACTGGAAAAAAAAAAATTAAGAAAGAAATTGTTAAATGCAGATACATAATTATCAGTTACCAAGATTCATTACAAGAAGAAAAAATTTAATTTCCACCCAAAAATGAAACAAATTATCAAAACAAAAATTACGTCAAACTGTTTATATCCATATACCAAAATACTACTGGTAGAAATATTCTCAGAATCAACTCTTGCAATGATAACTACCAACTTATGTTAAATGCTGTATGATATTGTTGCGAACCAACAGACATATTTTTTAAAATTACCGTAAGTTCTGACGAAACGTGCCAGAAATTTAACTTTTGTTTTGTTTTGGGGTGTTAAGAGTCGTATCTAACAAAAATGACATTCAGAGTAACATTTTTGCGCCCCCAAGACATTTAGTTAAATGAGGGATGTACTGACTTTTCTAATGACTAAAAAAATATTCCTGAAAACTCAATTCTATAAAAAATGCATATGAATGTCATACTAGACAAGAGTTCACTGCACAAGTACAACTGCAAAGTACAATTCTTGATCAGAATACCTTGTCGTATAAAAAAAAGACTCTTCATAATTGGCCTATGAACAGATCACTCCATATTGCAAAAAAGTGTCCATACTAAAATTAAGAGGAGAACTGACAAATTCAAGGGGAATTTCACAAAAACAATGGCTGATTTAGAACAGGTAAGTGAAGACAGAAACACAGACATAAAACAGTAATAATGCAAACAAAACACATTAACTCGACAGTATAACAGCCTTCTAAAAAAACTAGTTAAAAATATTGAGTATAATATGCATTTTATGGCCACATACGTTGATGGAGACTTCTCATTTTAAATAATTATCATGGATTAGAAAAAATATTAATAAAATAATTATATTAGAATTATAACAATACAAAGTATTTTTTAAGCACTGAATATTTTGACATTTCATTGCATGGCTAAGGAAAAAGCACCACTGTGGCTATTTATAAACAATTTTAAGTAGGTTTGAACACTTCTGCACTTCTGTTCTCATTTGCTACTCACAAATTCTTTCTAAGTAAATGTTTACATAATGTATTAAATAACTTCTCCATTACTTTAACCCAATTTTATGTAAAGAATAAATTTTGCCATTCCCAAAACATTCATACTAGCTTTTAAAAAAATACATAATTTAAAGTAATTTAAAATTCAATTTGAACCAAACATGCAGACAGATATTATTCACAAAAAAAACATAATTACATTAAAAGCAATGGTAAAACTTCAGAGGAACAAAATAACACATCTTTCTTGTAACGGGAGGTGTTATGTAGGAGTTCCAGAGTGGCGGTTCCTGATGTCATTGTGAAAAAAAAAAAAAATTTTAATATATATATTAGCCTTGGGAAAGTTAACCAAAAAGTCTAACTGATTAAAGTTAAAGTAAATGACTTAAAAAATTAACTCATTTAAGTTAAACGTAAACTTTCAAAACATTAACTGATAAAAGTTAAAATTAAAAGAAAATTAACTGATTAAAGTTAAAAGTTAGTGTTGCTATTTCTTTCAGTTTCTGAAAAAAGAAAGAAATTCCAAGCCACTGTTCTCTTGCCAGCACTTCAACATGCCAAAATTGCTGAGAGTTTTCTTTTGTGCTCTTGAGACAGCACAGGCAACCCCTAGCTGTTGTCATGTGATCAAAAAAGGAGCATGAGAAAAAAGAGAAAGAGAGGCATGGGCATGTGGCAGCCCAACTGGCACTACTGCAATGGCCTCTGCTAGCAATTGTGCAGTGGTATAACTCTGCATCTCCCTCATTCAAACTACGAACTTCGCCCTCCCAACATGACACTGTCAAGGTAAAATGTTTGTATCTTTGACATGTGGTAAGGAAAGTGAATATGAAAATTGCAGACATTTTCTGAGCTTGAAGAACAAAGTGTACTAGTTAACAGTGTAGACTTGAATGCCTGTCGGCCTCCCTGAGGAAAGTACAGGCTAATGAGCATAGTCTTTTACCTGTTAGTTTAGCTGTTCCTTAAAATAAAAACTGTATTTTCACTTTCGCCCGAAAGAGCCAAAATACTCGTAAAAAGCAGTTCCTTCTTTCACTTTCTGTCAGCATTAGTGATTTTATGTCAACAGTGAGCTGAAAAGAAATATGTTTTGCCTACATGCCTATGCTAAAAGTCTCAGCAGACAGAGTGCTCAAAAACAATCCTTCAAATGCTAATTTTTCACAAACTGCCTTTTTTATTTCTCCCTCTTCAACTATCTGAATACGTGCAAAAAAGGAGGGAAAAAATAAGTGCTGTTAGAGTGAGTGAGAAATTTTGGTCAGCACTAAACATCGAGATCTTCAGCGCTGGTGGGGGGTGATATGTGGTGAGGATGGGGCAGCACCGGAATGAATGGGCGAGGGAAATGGGAGATCCCCGAGAAAACCCGCTGACCAGCGACATCTTCCGGCACGATTCAAGTGCTGTTAGAACCAGCCTTACATAAGCCTTCAGAATTGTGGCACACAGCAAGCTTGGTGGCCCTTATGACTTTCCTACTGTGAGAACATAGATTACTAGTAATATTTTTAGTATAGTGTTGCTTTTATACTACCTTATCACTATAGTACCACAACAAAATGTAGAAATGAAAATATATCAAAAAATGCAACTTGCAATATGAACTGCGTAGTATTGGACTAATAAATCACAGTTCCTTACATACTGGTTACTAAAAACATTGGCATAGGAGCTGCTGACTACGCTAGCTTTTTTCTACAACAGGCGGATACATATTTCTATCCATCATGTCATCACCAGGGAAAGCCAAAGTTATGTTGCCCCCTTGAAGCGAGTATAGCTATATTTTTAAACAGATTTTGGCCAACAATTTTTTTTTACATTATAGGATATAAGTTCCTGGTTAGCAATGTTTAAACCCCATATGTGCGATCAAAGTGTGTTTAAGAATACATTATTAAATAAATTAAAAAGCACTCTTACATTTTTTGCACGAGTCACCGTTCAGTAATCTAAAAATGTGAAAATGTGTTAATTTAACTATCCCAGTATTTAACAGAAATAATCTTGTTAGTATTTTCTCTGGTCAAGTATAAGGGATTTAAACTTATATTACATATCAACCACTGCCGGAATTGCAAATTATCTTGCCTGTAATGTATGCTTAACAGCATCTCCAAGTCTACTGAACTGAACCATTTCCACCCATTTCATTCTCAATGTGTGCACTATTTTTTTTTTTACAGAGTATTGCTATGTCCTGTTTTTCATATGCCTGATCCAGTAATGATGTTTGTCAACTAGATGCCGAAACGTTAAGTACTAAAAATGTAAATCAATAAGCATTGTTTGTAGAGGATACCGGAGGGCCAGGGTATCATACCCCAAATGCAGAATTATGACTAGGTGCCCACAGATATCTGCATACCCCGAAGGATGACGTGGAATTAGGCCATGAAATAGAGAATCGCAGGAATGAGAAAGGTAGGAGAACAGTAATGTTCTGTGTGACTACCACATGCAAAAATTCAGGGACAGACCCTGCCAAGGATCGAACCAAATTGCCTTGGTGGGATGCAAGTCATCTGACTACTCTGCCATCACAGCCCCATTAAAAAAAATCCAATATCTGTAGTCCAACCAAAATATTTTTTGCAGTTGCTCGTGTATTGCAACATTTAAAACTCAATGCCGCAGTGACCGAGTGGTTAGACCACTCACCTTCCACCAAGGCGATACAGGTTCGATCCCCGGTGCGGTCAGTCCCCGGATTTTTGCACGTAAGAATCATGCCTAACGATATCGCTGGCTGGCAGGTTTTCTCTGGGATCTCTCGTTTCATCCACCTCTTATCATTCCAGTGCTTCTTCATTGTAAGGCCTCATTTTGTGTCATCCTTTGGGGTACGCAGATTGCCTACGGTCTCTCTCATAAAATTAGCATTCAGGGTGCGAACCCTTAATTTTCAAATTATTGAGCTTTACACATGTCATATTTTCAAATGCCACCATAAACATTGAAAACACGTTCTTATTGGCTAACACATATATGACATAGCCGTACTTGTTTTGGTTAGCAGCCGCAAGTCAGGCATTAAGAATTTTTCACCGACCTAAAGAACTTATGAACTTTAGTATGTGACAGGCCCATATGGTCGCCACCCCGATTTAGTATATTCAATAGTCATCAGTGTCAACCATCATACATTAATGTGCAATAATAACTATGTCTTGCGACCATTCATTCTCCTCGTCATTGTATCACGATCACATTGCAATAGTTCTCATCGAAATACCATTACTACACCAAGTTTTATGTTAAAAATAAGAAATTGTATATATTTTGTCCTTGTGAAGACGAGGGAGAGACGAGCAGGTGCATAGTGTGTCTTGGGGCCTAACCCCACCCCCGCTCGAACCACCTCCCTAGCTGGTCACGAGGGGAGGAGTCCAGCCAATGGCTTTGCTAGTTGTTACAGTGTAATAGATATGTAGTAATTAAGAGAGCAATAATGTGAACAAGTAAATGAAATATTTTATGTAAATGAATGTAAATAGTGACAAGAAATTAAGCAATGATTTAATAAATACTGTTCTGGCCGGAATTGTTGTCCTCGAGAGGCGTGGCTATCGGGTGTAAGCTGACTCCTGATTGGCCCAAAAGGAACCGGAGCTTGCTGGCCAAGTTTTTTGGCGCAAATCAGGAGGAGAAGCGAGCCGGCGTCGGTCCGGGACGGACGTTGTCAAGCGAGGAGGTCGTCGGCGAATCGCGGCGACGGTAGGGCAGAGTGCCACCGTCAGGCGCCGAAGCTAGGCGTCGAGACGCTCAGTATTGTGGGCCGAGGCGCCATCATTGTCGTTGTTTTGGGCGTCGGGACGCCATTAAGTGTTCACCGAGTCACAAAGTACGTCGGGCCGAGACACCTCTGGGTAGTAAGTGGAGAGAGACAGTGATTGCGCGGCATTTAATATTCCAATTAGTTGCTGGGGCTCCGTGCGCGCGACCGTATTGCTTAAGAGCCATACCAACAAATCGACATAAGTATCGGTCCGCCCCGAGAGGACAGCAACGACGTGCTACCCGGACAAAAAGACTTGCAACTCTTTCATTATCTAGTAACATAGTATCCAGAACTTGCACACAGCAACAATAGACCACTAAACACCCGCAGAAACAGTTAATAAATAAAATATATTAAAAAAAATAAAACAAAACCGAACGTCGTAAGTAAATATAGTAACGTAAAAGCTAGCTCGGGATATTGGCCCATTGTTAATGCATGTATGGTTGCTGATATTTTTAGTTACCGGTAATAATACATATTTCACTAGTATTGATTTTAAAGGAAAGAAGACAGTTATGTATTAGTAGCTCTCACATACTCCAATATTTTAATGGTACGTTTAAGTTTATGTCAACTTAATTCAGATTACATAGCGATAATAACTTACTATGAATTAATTTCAATGTTTCTGATCTGGTCTATAATCATAAGTTTAGGTATAAAAGGGCAGCCAAATGAAGTTAGCAAACGTCTGAAAAGTGAACCTATCAAGCTAACAGCAGGAATGTTTTAACTAAACCTGGCACAGACTGGTGATTGAGCATCCTGATTGTGCGAATCGGAAAAATGGTACATAAATTTAAAAAATTAAAAGTAAAATTTTTTCTCAATAATGTTTATGTTTCTTATAAACAGCCATGAGAGCTGCAGTCTGCTGTGCTGCCATCTGTGGCTATATTTCATGAGACCCTGTCCACCACACAAATTATTGGCCATTCACAGGTTCCTTGAACTCGCCTATTAGGTACTGACGTTGCCACAGCCAGTAGAACAGCCAAATACACTACAGTTGCCTAGATTTTGTCTCAAACTGCTGATAACTGACAGCAACTTTTAATTCAAAAGAATTTACTTATTTTATGCTAACCATGGCATACTGTACACAATACCTATGAATAATTATTACATGCATAAAATGCATTTTTTTTGCTCACAGCAGACTGTTTGATCTCTTCTTGCAGCTTGAACCACACAGACTGTCTTGATTTGTCAGACAGTGCTACAGTGAAGAATTCATTCCGAGTAAATTGCATTTTATTGCTACACTCAGGAACTACTATGCACATTTATATTCTTCGGAGTTATAGCCATCCCCATGTTTACTGCATAAACTACTTTCTCTAATGCAATTTCAGGACCTAAACGTATGCTGCTGTAGATTGTATGTTACATACAATAAAATAAACAGTATGGTGATGTCACAGGGACATTAATGTGACGGTTCATGTTTTACCAAGCTTAAAAGGCTGCTCTTTTTATTTATGTTTTTCTTGAGTTACACAGAAGCAAATAAAGAAAGTATGGTACCAATGTTCATTAAATTAAATGTACATTTAAATATAAATATGATCAAAAATAGGAATTTTACCTATTATTTTATGTATATAACGAAAAAATAAACAAAATTTAATATATATATGGGGGAAGGGACCTTTTATCACTGACTATAAAATACATATGGAGGAAGAAAAATAGCATAACATAAATACACTTAATGCTTGTTTTTTAATTTTATATCATTTAACTACATGCCACCTACATAAAAACTCTGTAGGATTATAAAAAAATACTCTGTTTAACTTAAGTCATCAAACATTGATCACAGGGATAAAGAAAATGTAAATACACAGATTTACACATGACTATAATTTGTTCACTCTGACCTGAGTACTGAAGTAAAGAAATGTCATTGTATCATTGCACCATACCAGTTTATAATTCGCTCAATTTATGTTGGGCACTGATATACAATTTCCAACCAACAAGATTGTGTACAATGATTATCATAAAAAATACAGCAATGGTAATAAAACAATATTATTTGACAATTCTGTATGTCATCAATAAATGAAAATGATAATAATATAAAAACTTGACAAAAAATACTGGTTTTGTGCACAAATACAATATATTTCACAGTTATCAAACAATGTCTTACGATAGGAATTTAAAAATTCTGGTACCGACATTAAGAAAACTTGGTAAAGTGCTGTAACTGGCAGACATCTGTGCAAGTCAAGTGGGGAAAGCGCCGCGAGGGTGGAAAAGAAGTGCACATAGGTCAGATCTGGGTATCCTATCAGCTGTTTCACAAACATCAACTACAGTGGGGCGACCTACATCTCATGAGCACAAAATTGGTTCTTTGAGTGAACCGGATCGAGGGACTTTGACAGGATTAAAGTGCTGGCAAAAGGAAGGTTCTGGTTGGTAAGGGAACTACATTGTTACGGTAGTTCCCTAACCTAACAAAACTATCCTTCGATCAAACAAACAGAAATTGGCATTTAAACTAACCCACATTAATCTCAACTAATCTAAACTGCCACAGGGGGACAGAGAAATAATGAGGTTTGAAAAACTTTTGCGCTATTTAGGGCTGAAATATATATTGAGATCTCGAAAACATGCAACACGATTTCGCTGTTTATGTCCAACAACGTCAAACTAACCTTTGAAGTCTATTGAATATGTAAATATCAGCTACGCTGGAAGGGCGGGAAAAAAATAAAACCCGTAGTTTTGGCACGAACAATCTGAAATGGAATATGCAGAACCAGAAAAACATTAGCAGTAGTCCTAAAATACTTTGCCGTGAAAGGAATTGCTAGATTCAATTGTGATCCTTGCATAAAGTCTGACTTATTTACACCAGAGTGATAGTTACTTAACCAAACTTTTAGTATTTCCTAAACATGTATGAAAATATCATTCATCCTTAAATAATGATAAGTTTACCAAGAAATTGGTGCATTTTAACACTGTGCCAGTCCAACAACTCTAGGATAAATTGTAAGGACATGTTTTCCACTCTAAACATAATTATAATAACAAACATATAGTTGTAGATTATGTTTGCAACAAAACAAAGATTTATTTCTTGTCTAAGATGAGCATTTTGGTCTGCAACCAATCAAAATATCTGTTTATAAGTTGCATTCTTTATTCTAAAACTCGGGTAAGAGTGAACGGAGAACAAAGTACAACGCACATGCATGTAGATTTTACTCGTAAATACAGTGCACTAATATTGTAGATACAATATCTCTAGCCATTTTGTACAAAGTACAGTAAATCCTCAATTAACATTTGTGTAATAAACATTCGTTATAACTGATACTTTCATTTGATTCCTATTACAATTAGCTGTAATGCACATTTCTGAGTTGCTAATCAAATGAGGGTAGGAATCTAATTCCTGGGTAGTCTGCAACACATCACATCGAGATGTGTAATATGCAGTGTGTTGTATTCTTCTATACCTCAATAAACAGAGCTTGGCTCTATTTCCTCTCTTCCCCAGCTTTGATGACCTATTATTTTCTTCCAGATATACAAGGGTTGCAAGTTGGAACATTGTTTGGAATAAAATGTTTGATCTTATTGCTTGTCAAACTGTCACAGTGAATTAGGAGCTAGTGAAAACATAGTTTTTTTTTGGTCAAACAGTTTTGTGGAAGGCAATCGTCAATTTGCTGACCACAAACTTAGTTACACAAGCAGGAATTTCATATGGTTTTTAAAGTATAATTTTAATTTTGTTTTAGGGTGTAATTTATTAATTTTAATGACAGTAGGTATTGTTTATAATTTGTTGTGGTGTTCATCGATCATTGTTTAATATATTTCATGTTCGTAATTTATGTATACAGTAGACTTACAATGTAATATATGGGACCTGCTTAAAAAAAATCAGTGATTTGTTATGCTTTCAAAATATAATATATGTGGTGCAGTCCTACAAGTATATGTTGACAAAATTAAAACCAGGATTGAAGATGTCATGTCATTACATGCTGCAAAAGTTACTTGCTTGTGCATTCTACACAGTATGCTGAACTGCATGTTTCAGGAACAAAAACTTAAATGTTCACATGCATTTTTATTGAATGTGATATATGCCGAATGCAAGGGATCTGTTTACGAGTGACATTATTGCACTTTCCTGGTAATTCGATCTGTTGGATGGGATGTAATAATTACTTGAAAGTGAAATATTATCAAAATAAATTCAAATATTTTTATGTCCCCAGTCTTCAATGTTAGAGAAATGGGCTTCACATTTCATCGACAGTGAGGTCATTAGAGATGGTTATACATGACTTTGAACAGATAGAAACTGAGAGAGAACTCGGCCAAGGCTTTATGTAAAGAACCATACTAGAATTAACCTAGAGTGATTTCGAGAAACCATGAAAAACCAAAATTGGAATAGCTGGAGTTGGGTATTGATACCAAATCCTCCGAAATGTGTCCAACGTGTTGCTGTTGCATCGCCTCGCTTAGTACACTGGTCTCTTTCATGCAATGAAATGTTAAAATAAACTATAATTGTAGCATACAAAATTGTTTATTTCTAAGAATTATCAACATTGGGAAACACTGTAGAAATCAATTTTTTCGGTACATCTACATAACAATATCAGCTATGTGAAATTTTGTAAAGACCCTTATTGATTATAATATTACTGCTGACAATATTTCCCTATGAATTTTTTTAAAATTCAATGTTTCGAAAATATATTTAACATTTAAGATTGAAAAACCTAACTGTGACAACTAACACTGTAGGCCTACCCTTTGGGAAAAAGTGATTGGACTGATGGGCATTTTGCATGGTGGACACTTCCCATTAGCATAACCCATTCATTAATTGAGGATTTATTGTATCACAAATACATTTATGATGTAATGTACTTGTGGTGCAGCACTGAATTTGTTTATATTGCTGCCAAAAATTAAAAATACTTTGGAAAGAAATTAAAATGAAATGTTATGTGGAGACTATAGTTCATACATCTAGAAAGAGACAGATCATTACAGAGAGGACTTCACTGTAATGAAATTGATAAAATATTCGGTAAAACATTTGCATGTTTTAAAAGATGATTGGCAGAAACAAATTTCTATTTTGGCAGAGAATACTTTACTTCTGTAGTAACCAAAATGGAGAAGTGTAATCATAAACATATGACCACTTTGTGCTTTCCTTTTTGTACATTCAAATCAAAATATAGAACCAATATTCAAAATGTAGAACTTACTTTAAAAGTGTTATCAAAAGTTTTTACACCCAAACATAATTATAAAATACTTGTAGATGCTTACAACACGAAGGAAAAAAAAAAAAAGAAAAATATAATCCACATTATTAACTCAACACTAATGTATCAAAAAGAATAAACTATATTTAGTACACATTTTTTAAAACCAAATAGTTTGTGGTCTTCAATAAAATGAACTGCAAGAAAGCTTTTAACAAATGTCAATGTATCAGTTAACAGTAGCAATGTGAGTACTATAAGGCAGGCCTGCCATTTTTACAGATTTTATATTTTTACAGAAATGTAAAGGTTAAAATGGATACACAATAAAACCAATAACTTTCCATAACTCAAACTAAATACTGATGTTCCATGTGTAGCGCCATGGCACGAGCTACGAACTACATCACATTTGTGGCCATAGGTATATTCACAAAGATATATCCAAATTACAAACATATATTTTGCACTTGAAGTCTATTGATACCCCTCTGCGTACAACTGTTGATAAGAACCCCAACAAAACGAATACTGGGTTTTACAAGGCAGTGTCTATGTAAAGCAATTTTTAGAAACCTACAACGAAATCATGACAATTGTTGAAAAAAATCAGAAAAATTACAAAAATATGAAATTTCACTATGAAACCTGAAAAAAAATTATGTTCGCAAGTCCACAGCCATAAAATAAACATTTTGTAGTGATAGTATTGGAAAGTAACGTGCGATTATAAAAGTAAAATAACCTGGCAAAAAATCAGTAACAACTGCAGCAGCTGCGACATAAAATGTGCGTGCCTGAACAGTACCTGCCAAGGCAGACTGCCCAAGTGATGCCTGAAACAACAGAACATCAAGTAACAAAGGCAGGATCTTATATATCCCTGCCCTTCAGCCCCCTATTCACACACACATATTGCCACTCTCAGTGCTCCTCTTATCTCTTATGGCACCTGGGGGTCGATCCTCGAGTTGTTACCTACCAAATTAATTTGATTTTCCAAATTTCACTTACTTAATTGTGATACTTTATCTCACTATGCCAGAATGGTATTCTCAAGTTGAAATTCCAAAATGTAGAATCTTATTGTGAGATCTTACTCTGTCACGAACTTCTGGTTACAATCCCGTGGCAGACATCTGTGAGCGAAAAGAACACTATACTTTTTTGGTGCTCTGAATGCACTCTCTGGAGAAAAAAACTTGTTTGTTCTGTGAGGGCCATGTGCAAAATTGGTTGGCTGGTTTATTTGGTTATCTTGTGATCAGAATTTTCCATACAAATGTTTGGGCAAGTAAAATCACAGTATGCCTACACATTACGATTCTAATAACCACCATAAAAATAAATTTGTATTCTTTAATGAAATTAATTTGCTACATAAAAAAACTGCTGGGAGAGGCACTGGGAACCTATGATCAAAAATGCCCGGCATTAATCATTTATGTAACTCTCATTACCACTGCTCTACGACAAGTTATTCTTGTCACCTTAAACACGTAATACTGTATTTTGCACAGTCGTAATGTTAAATTTGTGCTTGATGATGTCAGTACTCTGCTGCAATCATGTACTTTAAAATAAACAAGCAACGGACTAACGCAACTTTAAAGTATGTGCGGAAACTTCAGTATTTTATTCCTTTATTTTACCTGTTTGAAAGAGTGAGGTTACAGCAATATACTAGAAAAGTATCATGGTCGCTGGTTTCTAGGTTGTGGAATAGTATCTCGCCACAACAATAGTATATAAGATTTTTCCACAGGAAATTATTTAATTTCAATGTTTTTTCCACTCAAGAAAAGCATTATGAAATCCATGAGATTTTGAGCAAATTTACAATTGATTTGTTAAGCAATACTTCAAGTATTGGTCCCCTGGTGACAAGAATGCACACATAGCAACAAGCCTGACAAAAAACCACACTGGTTACATTTCCAAATCTTCCCCCTTTCAGCTAACAGTCTCGAAATTGCTGTACTATGCCAACGTTCATGCATGGCGTTTTATCTTCGGATATGTTTTAAGACAGAAATTTCTGCTGTTTGACTTTGGCTTTTATTTTCGTTTATGAGTCTACATGCACTTGGGTTAGCTGTATTGACTGTTGACAACATATTTACAATAATTTTATCAGATTGTGATTTTACTTATAGTTTGGATTTTTGCCTTTGATTTGTTGACCACCCATGCCCCTTTGTTATACTGCCATTTAGAATTATGAATTTAAAGAAATAAGTGTAAACAAATGTAACACTTTCACTCTGAGCTATAAGTTTGGATATCCTACGTTCATTACATATCTAACACACCACTTATTTTAATGTCCAAATTAATAGTAAAATGCTTCACTGCATTTCTTATGAATATTACATTTGTTTTGTGCTGCAACCATTGAACTGTGAGCCGATGAGCTGTATTCACATTTTTACTTTATTATTATTATTATTATTCTTTTTAACATCACAGAGAAGAGCTAGTGGAATTAGAGAAATAGAAGGCCGGTTATTAGCCTTGTCACATAGCCGAGGGAGGAAAGAAGGCCTGTGGTGGCTGGCAATAATTATTAGCATGTTTGAGAGAAAGATGATGTGTTCAGACTTGTTTTGTAGCTGTGTTGGTCGGGAGAGAAAACCTCTATCCGATGTGGGAGAGAAGTGATGTTTTCTTTTTAATGTCTTGTGGAGTGAGAGGGATGGGCCAGTGATGGTTTGTACAGGATGGGGAAAGTTAGACTACAGCGCATAGCGAACGTAGTGGGTAAGTTTTTTTTGCCTAATAGAGTGAAGTTGGGTGTTGAGCATTTTTCGCTGTTTACAGAGACAAGTTGTGTTCTTATTTCTCGTGCATTTATTGCTAGGCTTAAAATGGAAAAATTGAGCAGCTATACAAAAGACTTTATGCAAGATAAACACAGTTCCTACTCCGCTTCATTTCTTACCAAATGCATATTATGATTTTGTTAAAGCGTAAATGTGTTCCATTGATAAAGCCATGAGTACATCTGAGCACAGTCTGAAGTGAAATTTGTATTAGACGTTTCCTTTTCTCACAAAGTAGTTCACTTGCAGTGCGAGAGAATAGACAGCAGATAGCTGCTAAGGTCACACATCTCCTTGTACACAGTTCAGCTGCTATTTTGCCATGCTGCAATGTTGCCTCGCATCATGGGGCCACTTGGGGTATGTTTATAATGGCTTTTGTACAAAATTTATTGTAATTTGTCTCAATGGAATACACTAAATATTTACACTTAAATGTTCAGTTATATGTTGCTTAAAAAATTTTTCCTGCCTTAAGTTAATTGTTTTTGGGTAAGGAGCATTCATACTTTCTCTGGGTGTATGTGATTCAGAAGGCAGATTCCTATGTACATATTTATTGAAAATAATAAATGATTCATTAAAAAAATACATTGTTTTATTATATAATCGTCACAGCAATAGTGTTACATGTGGGTGTAACTAAAAAAAATTATTTGTAAAAAATGCTTCCATAGTACAAGGAACTGTACGAATGTGGTGTACCTGAGAGCTCCTCTGTAGAATGTGGGTGACCATAACAGTTAACAAAAGGCTGGGCGACTAGGACAGCATAGCCAAACATAGCAGCAATGTCACTTGTTACATTGCTACAAGTGCTGGTGTGAGGCATCAAGCACTAACCCTTTGACTGCTATTGACGAATACATACGTACGTAAATAACGTGCTGCATGTGCTAAGGACGAGAATAGCCGTCCTATCTAAATGGCACCGACTGTGCGAAGGACGACTATATTCGTCTCGCTACTTTCGCGTTCGCTGCTACGGACGTGTTAATATGTCTATATGTTATTGCTATCTAGTGGTGGTTTGTGTAACTAATGGCATGTCTGTTGACCTTCGTTCGAGGTTTGAGAAGATAACTGTCTTCTTTCCCAACAGAGTGTGTACGTGTCGCATTGTGTGTGTGCGTTCAAGAGAACAATAATCGATTGTGCCATGTTTACGACCAGACGTATTTCTTTTCTTTTCTAGCTCTAACAGTAGGTAATTTTATTCTTCAAACATAGATAGCGTAAACAGCAGTAGTTTCTCGCACTCAGGAAAATATTTTCGCGCCTATCACGTATGCCTCGTCTGATCACAGAGACTAGCGAGTTTAAGTTTGTTCAGAAGTATACTACAGGTGTATTTATTATACAAAGCATTTCATCTGTTCATCACGTTTATAGTACGTCAGAGAGGTTCGTATTTTTAGTGGTTTTTTTCATTTATGTATAATTTATTGCTTGCTTGTTTGTTGTTTTGAAAGAAAATATTTTCTTCGCCCATGGCACGAAAAAACACACAAATGAAGAGTTGTTAGCAATGCTTGCAGAAAGTGATGGCGACGATGTGAGTAGCATATCTAGTAGGGATGACGGTTGGGAATCCGATAAATCAGAAGCAGGGCCTTCCACATTGACGGCAAAATCACCAGCGAAACAAAGATTTCCTAGTTCACCATCGGAAAGTGAAACAAGTGATGATGAACAGGAAAACGAACCATTGTCAAAAAAAATTTGAGCTGAGGAAATAACATGGCGACATGGAGTATTAGTACCTCGTATTCATAATTTTGACAGCACAAATTCTGGTAATCAAACCATTTTGACTGAGGCAGAAACAGTTGGTAATTTTTTTTTTCAATTTTTTCTCAAGAACACTTATGGAAGACATTGCTACAGAAACGAATCGGTACTATGACATCATTGTTGAAAGAACCCCTTCGTCTGAGCATTCCCGCCTCAATAAGTGGACGAAACAGACTGGGAGGAAATGTACGTATTTTTAGCCGTCTGCATGCTTATGCCAAGGACAAAAAAATCAGTAGAAATGAGTACTGGTCGAGAGATGCTCTTCTGAAAACACCTGCTTTTTCTGAGATAATGTCTCGGGACCGTTTCCTTTTATTGTTGAGAATGCTGCATTTTTCTGACAACAATGTTCCTGTAAATTCTGATAGGCTAAGAAAAATTCGCACACTTGTTGACAGTCTCAGAGAGTCTTTCAGCTCTGCAATGCATCCATTTGCAAATTTGTGTATAGATGAGAGTCTCCTGCTGTTAAAGGGAAGATTATTGTTCAAGCAATACATTCCCTCAAAAAGAAGTCGTTTTGGTATCAAAATCTTTGTACTGTGCGACAGGTTTTGTGCTAGATTTCATTATCTACACTGGTGCTGTACCAGACATTATTGAAGAGGCAGGAGTGAATTTAGGAAAATCTGGAAACGTTGTAGCAACTTTACTGAAACCATATCTGCAAAAAGGACACACAGTTTTCCTCGACAACTGGTACTCAAGTCCTACACTTTATGAATGGCTTCATGGTAATGGTACAAATGCATGTGGCGCAGTGAGAAAAACAAGGAAACAAATGCCGAAAATGGAAGAGAAGCTGAAGAAAGGAGAAGTTACTTTCAGGTCATCCGAGAATCTATTAGCGCTAAAGTGGTGTGATCGACGAGAAGTTCACATACTGACAACATGCCATAGTGCTGATATGATGGAGATTCAGCGCAAAAAAGGCGAAAAAGTAATGAAACCAAAGTGTATCGTAGACTACAACGAGAACATGGGAGCAGTTGATAGTTTTGACATGATCATTACCTGTATCGAGTCAGTACGAAAATCAATAAAATGGTACAAGAAGGTTTTCTTCCACCTGCTACATGTTGCAGTATTGAATTCTCACATTCTGTACAAAACAGTGACAGGAAAAAATGTACCTATTGCCCAATTTCAGCTTGCTCTCATAAGAGAAATTCTTGAAAAACATTCAAAAGAGAGAAAAAGTGTTTCAAGTGGTAGGCGGTCAAATGAAGAAACTCCAACCAGACTAACAGGAAGACATTTCCCATCTGCACTTGAAATGACAACAAAGAAAAATCCTACAAGGAAATGTGTAGTATGCACAAAAATAATAAACGCAAGGAGACGAGGCACTGTTGCAAGATCTGCGACACTTCACTTTGTATTGTACCTTGCTTCGAGATATATCACACAAAAGCAAACTTTTAAATATTTTTTACTTCTTTTTATGTACATAGGCTGATCTAGAAGAAACAATGTAAAAAAAAAATACCTAAATTAAAAAAAAAAAAAAAAAAAAAAAAAAAAAAAAAAAAAAAAAAAAAAAAAAAAAAAAAAAAAAAAAAAAAAAAAAAAAAAAAAAAAAAAAAAAAAGAAAAAAAAATAAAAAAAATTAAAAACATCAATAAAAATTAAAAATTAAAAAAAAAAATAAAAATTAAATTAAAACATAAAATTTTAACTTCGCCATTGCGGGCCCAAAGCCCCGATCAAAAAGAAGGATGGGAATTTTATGTTTTCATTAAAAACTTGTTCAGCACAGGGTGTGCAACACATACAAACAGCGCTTAGCACCACCATTAATAGTTCTCACCCCATCAATAGCAGTGAAAGGGTTAATTTGATGAGAGAAATCGCAGAGTAAAACACAGAAGAGTCTGGGGGTTTTGTGATCAGAAGAAATCATGCGAGTTACAGTGTAGGATTTAAGTTCAAAAATATTATTTATGTAGAGAAGAACATCAACAGAGTGGCAGATTGCAAATTTTCAGGACATTCTCCACTGCAACACAGATATCTGTGTCAACGAAAAAGAAACACAAGTAATTTTCCTTGAGAAAAGTCTAGTATTTTATATAGTCTGGGGCAGGGTCTTTTCCATTTTCTACATTATAAAAACACACTCGTTAGTAGATAACACAACAGCGTTCAAAAATTCTCGTAAACAACACCAGAATACATTTCAAAAAGCCTAATAAAAAGTATATGATAATCACAGTAAGGAAAGGAAACATACTTCGTGTGGTTGTCAGGTGACTGTGATAAATGGAAGCAACTAAATAAAGGAGGAAGATTGGAGATAGCAGCTGCTGGCAAGGTTGCGCACTCACTGTCTAGCACTGCGTAGTAGCCATGCCCATTCTGCCATGTATCAGCAGCACGCCAGCTGCAGATCTTCGCCCAGCATGTCTCAGCCAACCTTCTTGAAATCACAATAAGGCCCGGTAATAATAACGGGAATGCAACTAATTATTTTTTGTACATTGTTTGGAAATGAGAAGAGGGTATTATGCTTGCCAGGTATCAATTTCATAAGAAAAATGTGCCCATTAAACGAAATCATCATTTTACTTTTAAAAAGTGTCTGCTTTACATCAGCAAGAGAGTTAAACATGAATTTCGATCAAGAAACATACTTTTTTTATTTTTAAGTCTTCTAGGGTATTTCAGAAACTACGACAACAATACAACCATAACATATTTCTCGGGATCTGTGGTTTATTGTAGAAGTGGGGCTCGACTGTGCCCAATAACAATTGTTTAACACATTTTTGTTTACCAAACAGGTTTGTTGTGAGATGTTAAAATTTATATATATTTTTCATGACACAAAAATAAAAAAAGCACAAGAAGACATATCTTTATATAACTTGCGACATTGCAAAGAGACTGAACAAAAATTATAATAGCTAAAATGTGAGAAAACATAGTTATTAACCATTTTTTGTATGCAATTCCAACTTGAACACAACAAAGTGGAGCCAAGATGAACAATTGTATCAAAAGTATGCTAGTTCATGCAAGAATTTAAAACAATTTTAATAGATGTGGCATTTTATCAAGTTTTGTTAGTAAGACTGACAAATAGTTCATGTATATTTCTTCATATGCAAATTTTTTTTTCTGTTGTTACATATTTGCTGAAAAAAAATAGCTAGCTGAACGTTACAATTTTACTGAATTTGTTCTGAAAATACTTCCAGATAGCTAAATAGCTAAAAATTTAATTTTTTTTGTATCAAAATTTCTTAGAAAATTGTTCTATCTGTAGAAACATTAGCAGCATGTAGTTTCCTTCATAACTAAATCTCAAATTTTACAGAATAATAATGGTAATAGACTACACATTTACTTCACAATAATATTTTATATTCAAGTTTATTTTAAGTATTTTGAAAATGTACCAACACTTGACTAAAATATTACAGGAATTATTTTTTTTAAAATTTTAGTAACAAAATTTTGAAACTGAACTTTGTGGCAGGCCTGTCATACTGAATACAAACATCTGTAGAATTAAAAGCATATTCATTATAATTTTTATGTTTGTGAAGTCTTTGAAAGGAAAACATAAATAACTACTAATTATAGAAAATGCATTGAACCAAAATGTAAATTGTAACATAGACCTGTACAAACTAAATTAAATAAATTACGTATTTTTAATTGTTACTCAAGAACGTCACTGTTATAAAAAATGTATACTAAAAAAAAGTAGCATGCGAAGAGACATCAGTCTTTCTAAATATGAATTAATATTCCCTATTTTTTACTGAACATTTAAACTGAGTCACAGTTACACACAGAAAAAAAGTACTATTTAATGCAAACAATGAAAATTGAATTGCATATAAACTTATAAAAATTTTTGTAATTTTACACAGTATTATTACACAGACGAGATGTATGAGAATGTAACATTTCAAATAAATTTAACTGATCAAACTATCCCATATAACCGGACATTAAATGATACTTATATATGAATTTTATTCACACAATATAAAACTCTTACTTTAACTTTTTGTCAAGCTTTCCTCAGAAACTACTTCAAAATACTGCAGCTACCATCACAACAACTGACAGTACAACATGTCACGCCAATAATTCCTCTTCTACTATTTGAAAAATTTACCAAGCTCTTACCAACACAATAGCTGGCAACACAGCGTGGAACAAAAATTTTTCTAAATGTAATTTTTAACCAAGTAAGTAAACAACTGTACAAATACCGACTAGCATTGATATGAAAAGTTTTCCAGTCCCTGTTAGAAAGAGCCATACTTTGTGGTAACCTGTTTTCATCAAGTAGGAACTGCACATGGTATGCGAGATGTTTTGTAATATGTGTCGACCTAAGCAAACAAATATTGGTCACAGTCACAACACACAATGTGAAAAGCTTTGTAAACAAATTCACTAAAAAGAATAATTACCATATAGTATTTCGATGGTAAGCCGTATGACACAGAGTTCACAGCATCATCTTATATGTTTTGTCAGCTGGACTTAACGCATAGGTATTTTTATTAAAAATTTCCATTTATATGCATATAAAGATATGCACATTAAACAATCACATTAACGTTTAGCACTTAAAATAGTTTTCTTTACTTTTTATTCAACAATAAATATAAACTTCTTGCTTTACACTTATGTCCTTCGATAGGAAGTAAATAGTTTGGTTTGGCAACATCAGAAAAAGTGAAACCATCACTAAAGTCACAAACTTGATTTTCACCACCAAGAAGACCAATGATAACAGAAGATACCACAAACACGTAAATACGTTAACCGCAAGTTCGGTAAGACATGGTAGCCTCTAGAAAAATAAATACGTGAAGTGACCCAGTGGGTGGATTGCGAACTGGAAAGTCCTGCACAGCAAAAGAAACATGTAACTAACAGGAATACGCTAAATTCGTGTATACGGTACGTACTAGCTACGTAACTAAATACTGTCTCCTGTCCTCCACGCACACCATGGTTCTGTTTCGTTACACATTTTTTTGGACATGGAAAGGTCCAGTTTCACACACCTATATGGTCCGTCTACAGCGAGAGATATGATCAAACCGTGTTCCCATGCCGCAGGAACGGCTGTACTATGCATCAAGTGCATCCTCTGGCACCATCGACAGGTCTTCTGCCGTCTCATCCACATCATCACTGTGATGAGCCAGCCTCATTCCAGCAAACTCCCGCTCGTCAGATTCGTCTAGATCCACACCATGATCTAGAATTTCGTGCTTGATAAGATGCATCAAACCGTCGGCATCGTTCGGGCCGCCAGGTCCACTTTCTTGTTTGATATGCACTACTGAGCTGTCCACAGATGATCTGAAAAACAATGAAAACAAAGTACTAAAATGTTAGCAAATGAACTAATAGTGAACTACAAGATTAAGTATAATCTGTTCACAGTAAAGTAAGAAATGTTACATATAAAGCCCTGCTAAAATTATGTTTTCTGCAATTTATACCTTCTGTTTATGTACAAATTACCATGTGAATTGACAAAAACTGTTTTACACACATTGCACCCTAAAATTATATGCATGAAACTACAATAAAATAAAACATTTTATGGTTAAAGTTTGATGGAAGAACCTCAAAAATGGTTCATTTAGCATCAAGCACCTATAACAGCGTTCACAACTATTAAACTGCAAGTTGCTTCAGATCAAACACTGATTATTCAATCCCTGACAAAATTCATAGCAGTTGAAACTTTAAAAATATTAACGAAATCCTTTAAACATTTTTTTCTGTATCTTTTCCTATTTGACAGGGTTTTTCTTGCAAATAACCCTCAGTCTTTTGATAAATATGTAACACAGTTTTGATAATACTGCATGGCAAACTTTCAACATAGTACATCTGTTTGCAGGAAATACTTCCAAGTACTGGTACCACCCTTGCACTCCTAAGAGTAGAGTGAAACTTTGGGTTTAAGGGTAGAAGTGTAGTTACGCCACATTTATTATCCAACAGAGTACTACTACCCATGAGTTCTTTCGGGATAGAGGTCTTATAATTATAAATAAAAGAGTTAAATTAAGTACACGATTTAATACCTCACAAAGCTACGAAATACACAAAACAGTAATCAACTATAACTCTCACAACACAATTAGATATGCACACAATTAGTACTGTTCCACAGAATGTTAGTTAACTTTGACAACTAAAGCACAAGAATATTTACAATTAGTTAATTAAAGACTACAAATCACAGTAAAAGTTCGGTCATATCCAATCAATAGTCTCTCAAACAGTTACAATGTACAACCTTAACAGTCCTAAGGGAGGATGGCTCACCATGTACAGTGCAGCACCCAAAGAGCACTACTGTCTTCACTCTTGAGGTATTCGGTTCAACTCCTGTCGCCCACCTTCTTCTTCACCTCTGTCGACCTGCAGCAGAAGTCCTCTTATCTCACCCAGTACTGCTTCGAAGGTATGTGCCTGTAGCCTCGCAGTAGACTCCCATGTCACCAAATGTCTTCCTGACATCACCAAGATGTCCTCACCAGCCTCCCTGCACAAGCTTAGCACCTCCTCCGAGCAGGACCAATAGCGAACTCTCGAAGCACTTCTTCTCTTGAATCATCAGGTAGACAGTCGCCTCAAGTAGCCAGTTACTGCCCTCCTCAACACAACACCATCAGTGTTGTTCTCCACAGCTCACCACCTATGCAGCACTCCAACACAACACCACAAGTGTTGTTCGTCCTTCCTTCAGCCCGCTGACGTCACACAGCCTCGACACCAACAACAGCTGTCGTGTTGTCATCCTCGAGACACAACACCTCGTCAGCTCAGTCGCGCCGACACAACACCTGAGTGTTGTCCGTCCCTTCTGCAGGGCGCTGATGCTACTCAGCCTCGACACCGACCATTACTGCCGTGTTGCCATCCTCGTGATGCCACACCTCGTCAGCTCCGCCGATGTTACATCAGCCTCGACGCCGTCGTGATACCGCCCTCAAGGCACTGGGTCCTTATTTCTGCGTCGCCGTCAGTGTCTCCTCTCGGCCCATCACTTCTCACAACGTCCATCGCTGCCCAGTGGCAACGCCGCCCCTAAGGGCGCTGCCTCACACCACTCTCGGTCTCACTTCATCTTCACGACTCACTACTAAAACTCCACAAGACTATCACAAGACTCTCACCTCCCGACTCCGCACAAGACTCTCCAATACTCTTCACTCATGTTGCACAGTACCGAGGCTTTTATACGGCCCTACAGTGATGTCAATGGCTGACGAAACATGGTGACCTGTGGTCTAAAAATAGACATTACTTCGGTCGTACTTGTTGGTAATCACGTATTCGCACTGGCGTCATCGGGGAATCCCCTGATGTATCTCGGGAGTTGCGACATAGTTGCGAAACCCATGACATTACTGGTTGACTCGCAGGGCTGACCACCCAGCATGATGTAATGTGCCTGCTGCCCGGCCAACTCGCACACAATATAATCTCATTACTTTAGAAAGTAACTGCATTTTTCACTCAACACTCCTTGAATTTTATAAATACCTTTATATACATATATTATATATAATATGCATATTATAAACTCGTGATTTTAAGTAGCTACTAGATATTGGCAGAAAGATAAAATCATATGAGTTAGACATAAAAAACTAAATAAGAACAAATTTCTCCTAAACATATACCTGTCATTACCTCATAATGCCATTTTCTTGCTAAGGCCTTTATTCCAACCAACTCCTGAATCGTGCACTTGTGTATTTAGATCTCTAAGGATTATGCTTTTTTCCAGGTAGAGTGGAGTCTCGTGATTTCAGTATGGACAATCCTTAGGATAAGAAGACTCACTCTAGTGGGTATCACCCCCTTAACACACACATAATTGTATGCATATTATGAATTTCAAAGCATGCCAATGTGTGAACATTAACCTAAGCATATTTACTCATTTTTTATGTATTTTTACTTGATAGTTCTAAGCAGCTACTTGCTGAACTGTCGCAGGCCAGCGTCCAGATGCCACCTACCATGTCAATATCACCTATCCAGGCACCCATGCCACCTGCGATGCTGCAAACAGCACCCAGGGTGCCACTAGTGCTGCCATGTCTGATGAAACAAGCAGCATGAGAATGCTGTGCCTAACATTCCAACACAGCCTATCCAGGTGATGCCTCCTATCCAGTCGTCAGACATGAGTGAGGCCGCATAAAACACTTTTCCACGTGCCAGGCTGACCCCCACTCAATGCAACGGCGAGTATGTTACTATCAGCCAAAATACTCTGGGTGCCTTCTGTTTGCCAGTATGCAGCACAGAATTCAACAGTGACACATCCAACAACACAGTGCCTACTGACCATCCTTCCCCAGAGTTTTCCCTACTCATGCACAGGCATTGCGACACCTGTATACTACCACCCATCAAGGCGAGCACTTCAGAAAGCAGCAGACCACGTCCTTGCCAGAGGCACTCCAGACATGTGCTTGCTGCCGAACACCACATCCACGCAGCATATGGAGACGAAAGTAAAATGCCTGCCACCAGCATCCACATCCAAACATAATATGCAGATGATGGGAGACCACAGTGCACCACCAGCAAACCTGGTATGCCCAGCAGTGCAAGTGTACCAAGCACACACATATCGACCTGCCTTAGAATGTTGTGACCTACAGAAGAGTAGAAGCATGTGGATCCTGATCACCTACGGTGATGCCTGGCATTTTCCAGTGTGTCACATTCCAGCTAGATGCACCCACAGCCCAGTAGACCATCACTTAACTTTTCAGAGTACGGTAGAGTGCTCTGCTGTCAAAAAACAGGAGGGAATCAACGCACATCTTGTTTGCATCACGAGGTGATGACCAGATAGAAACAACACAAGCCCAGCCAATTGTTTGTGTACTATCAAAGCAACTGCCCAGAGCACAATGATTCCACGCATGTGCCAAGATGCACTCCATGCAGCCTACCTAAACATTGATGGGAAGTACTGCCGACTACCACAACTGCCAAGCATCCAGACACCACTTGTATGGATGCTGGCTAAGATGGGACCTTGGGGCTGCCTCAGGCTAGTCGGACATACAGACTTCCTTAGGTGTACCTATAGAGACTCAACGTTCTGACACCATCCTACCTCCATACTGTGGGTTTGTTGCCAAGTCACCTTGATTCAGACTGCCAATACCCGCACATACGGACAACCTGAGCCCATAAGCTGTCAACACACTGAGCCAGGGGCTTGACCAAGACTCCTGCAGCACCACAATGTCCAGCACCTCAACGTTCCACCGATCTGCTGTACCATCACGTTCATGTTGAGGCTTTCAGTAGCCCGGATAGTAACTACACACAAGATAAGCCAATGCCCCTTGTACCACTACTCGCTTGGATACCATCCTTAAGTGTTATGTTACTCAGGTCCATCTACGCTAGCCACATACCCGCATTGCAGACAAAGCGGCTGCTATAACCTCCAAGATCAACAAGAGAGTAGGTTTGTTGTCAGGTTTGGTCTTTTGGAATTGGTAGGAAGGTTTGACGTTGAATCTCGTCTGGCGCTTAAGCCTAAACACTGACACACTGACCCACAAGCTACATGGAATTATGTCCTTCTCCTACTGTGTGTGTTCAGCGCAGTGTTCAGAATAGTGTTCAGCCAGTGTTAACTATCAAAGTGCTAAGCAGGGGGATGTATTTGAGTATGCAATGTTTGTGTAGCTAGATGTCAACGTAAATGTGCTGTACCAACTATGACATAATCAATTCACGTTCCGGCCACCACTGCTACATAACATCTATGCAAATTGTGCACCTGTTTATTTTAATATCTACATATTGTGTTTCTCTTTCAGGTAGCGTAGATGCGCTTAAGTCCAATACAGAAAATTCCTAGGGTGGCAATTGTTAGACTATATAAAGTCTTTCTAGTGTGTTCCACTACCTTAATAATGCTGTGACGTGCACTGCCACACAGCACGTACCTGATTTCTTATAATACAATAATTTCTTTTTGTTGTGTTGTTTCCTTTAATTAATATATTTTTTTATTGTTTTTAAACATTTAATCATGCCAACTTAATCAAGTGTAAGGATATATACGGCGGGATCCAACATTTTAATTGGGGATGCTGGAAGCGAAATTAACATTAAAACTTTATTCAAAATTTAAATTTTAACTGTTAAAGGAAGATGAAAATAGCAAAATTTACATTTAAATTTTATTAGATTTATTTCGTTTTTGGACTCATTTCCAAGAGAATTTAATTTTGAACAGTTTTTTAAAGTAATTTCTCTTGTATTTTGCTTCATTTGGATTTTGAAAATTTCAAGTAGACTCTGAGTTCGCCTCCCTCTGGCATGGGATTTATCTGGCAGGCAAGTCAGAGTGCAGATGCTTGGAGCTCGTGCAGAGATATGTCTGATGCAACTTAGCCAGCAGCCCATTAGGTCTTCATCGTGGGTGGAAGTGCTGATAGTGCCGTGTGCAGCAGAACTCGGAAAAGGTGGTGGTCCACAACAGGTTGATGACGCAGTGTATCCCCAATTAATAAAATAATGAACAGCTAGATGTTATTGTGGAGTAAAATACTCTGTAAATTTGTCAGTAACTATGTTACACACTTTTCTTCCATAATAAATGTCAATTAACCAGTTATCAAACAACTTAGGTCCCGTTGTATCACTCCGCCGCTCGGCCGAGTAAGCCAGTGTGTCCATCCAGGAGGAGACCAATCGAAATGTCATGGCAGGATAAAGAGGAAGTGTAAGGGAGTGCTGGCGCAGAGATGCAAAGCCACGGCGGCATAATCACTCTAGCAAAAACTTTTTCATGTAACTTCATGTTCAGTCTTTTTTTTTTTGTTTTATTTTGTAGCGCTAGGTGTAACTAGTTGTGTTGCACAATATGTAACCATGTAGTCATTATTATGAGTGGAGCAAATATTTACTCGGGAGTACTACGTTCGTAAGGCGTGGTACCGAGCTGCGACATCCTCTTGGGCAGACACTCAGTAGTAACTATATTGTTACATCACTTGTTATCTTTGACTCTGTTTAATATTCTGTTTAGTTGCTGCAGGCAACTCTTGTAACGAAACAAACTGGTTAAGGCTACAAATAAATAACCTTAAGGGAGATATTCCTGGCTTTGTTTTTGTTGGTAGTTATGACACTATACTTAATAAAAACATAAAAAACCTAAGGGACAAAGCTGCTATCCGGGCACGAGTAACAAAATAAGCTGCTGAGCACTGGGTCTGTGTGTGTCCACTTCACACAGTTTTTCACACACAAGACAGATTCATCAACAACAACCTGCAGAGAATACAATAGATGTGAAGGAGCACCTTACAAGTGGCGCCGTGAATAGGGACATAATAGCCTCCAACATCAACATCACAATCAAACCGCTAGTCCCGTCACAACTGGCACCCGAACAGGGACATCATAACCTCCAACATCAACATCACAATCAAACCGCTAGTCCCGTCACAATGCATTCTTAACTGTAAGCACAGTAACAGTTTCAAAGCATGCTAATGAATCAATATAAACCAAATAATTTTCAACATAACTTAATACTCTGAAACCCCTTAACTTTTCTCCTCCTTGTGCACATCTCACATGTGTACATTAACAATCAGAAGACAGCAATTGAAATTTTAGTGGGTAGTTCAGGTATTACTGAACCCACGAATATGTGTATTGGTTTGTCACAACTTCGCTTCTCTAGAATACTTCTAAAAAATTTCTACATAACTTAAAAGTATCTAGTTCTATTGACATCTTATCTCTGTTACGTCTCACGTTCTTGACGTGTACTCTCGGTCATGTAGGCAGTACTCAATGTTGTGCGTGCGACGGTGTTTTGTCAGTTATGGCAGGACCCGAGTCAAGTTATGACTTGCGCTTCCACCCTGCTCATGTTGACGTGACGATTCAATGAGTTGTGTGTTTGTTATGTGTGTTACTCGCTGAGGTTCCAGGGCATACTATATTGGCGACAAGGCGATGAGAACTTCATGCATTGGGAGCGTGAGGGACTCACCTGAATAAGCTGATCGTGGCGGGCCGGCCGCACATAACCTATAATGGCAATGTTTAACTCGTTCGGGGAATTCGTTTCGAGTTGAGACGTCTGGAAAACGTATTCTGAGAGGCTTCAGTACTTTTTCGTGACAAATAAAGTAACAGACAAGGCCAAGCAGAAAGCAATTTTTTACAGTGTGCGGGGGGAGGGGAGCTGTACGACCTAGTGGCATCCCTGTGTTTGCCTAAGTCAATAGCGATGTCAACATTAAAGTGATTTTGGAGCAATTCTCCAACCACTTCAAACCCAGGCCCAGTGAGATTGTTCAAGTTTCACAAAAGGGACCAGCAGGAAGGCAAGTCAACTGCCGAGAACGTGGCTGAGCTTCTGCGATTATCTGCCCATTGTAACTACCAGGACATTAATAGAATGCTGCGCAATGGTTGGTTTGTGGAGTGTGGGACGGAAAGCTACAACACGCAATGCTGCAGAAGCACAAACTAACTTTCCAGGCAGCCTTAGACATGGCTACAGCGGCCGAAGCGGCTAGTAGAAACGTCGAACATTTGCAAGGCAAGGTGAAGGACTTGGCAGAGGACGTGCACGAAATCAGCATTTATAGACATCGTCCTTCCACATCCAAAAACAAATCAGCAAAGGCCAGGTCACCAAACCAGTCACATGACCAGCCACCTTGCTGGCGCAGCAATGGCTCGTATTCTCCAGATAGCTGCCATCATCGAAACACTGTTTGTAACTTCTGTTCCAAATCTGGGCACATGGAACGGGCTTGTATTTCTAAAAAGAAAAACAGTCACAACCCTGGCACACAACGGAAGCCGCATCGGGACCCGAGCAACACGGCGTACAACATAGGCCGTAGGGACCCACCGGACGACGAGAGTGAACTATACAGCATGTACAACTTGCAGGAAATGGCACCCCATTGCCAACCACCAAGAATTAAACTGATGGTATGATTGGATGGACGTGCGCTAGAGATGGAGGTTGACACAGGCAATGACTCATTTGAGGCTTTACGGCAAGAAAAACCAGCATTACGCGAGGCCGATTTTTGCTGCACACATGGTCTTAAGAGAAGTTAAGCGTGCTTGGGGTCATGGATGTTCAGGTGCAGAAAAGCACTGCAAGAGCCAGGTTACCACTACTGGTGGCTGAAGGGAAGAGGCGAAGTCTTTTGGAGTGCAGTTGGATGAAACCCTTGGGGATGCTGGTAGCAGGGATTTTTATGCTGCAACCAGAGGTAGCAGCAAAAGTGGTAAATCAGCACCCCAACGTGTTTGCCAGCACTGAGTTAGGACAGTATGGTGCACCGCCAGTCACCGTTCAGCTGATCAGATTGCAGCGGATGCAAAGCCAGTTTTTCGGAAATGCCATTCAGTGCCCTTCACACTTCGAGTAGAGCAAGAGGTTGACGAGACTGTAGTATATTCAAATTGGGCCACTCCTATTTGTGTTGTTCGCAAAACTAATGGATCAGTACGGCTGTGTAGCAATTACAAATGTATTGCGAATAGGACGTGCCAGAAGGAGGTTTACCCACTACCAACAACCAACGAGGCATTCTCCAACCTTGCCAGGGTAAAATTTTCTCCAAGTTAGATCTGGCTGATGCATATTTGCAAGTGTCAGTTGACTAAGAGACCGCAAACTTGCTGACAGTCAATACGATGAAGGGACTGTTCAAGGTGAAACAACTTCCTTTTGGTATCCATTGTGCAACAGCTGTGTTCCAGAGGTTAACAGAAACACTACTAGCTGGGATACAGGGTGTGGTCGTATTGCTGGATAACATTCTCACCACTGGTTCCAACAAAGAGGAGCACTGGTCCCGGGTGCACCATGTGCTTCGACATGTTGAGGAAGCTGGACTGCAGTTGAAGAAACTAAAGTGCATTTTCCCAGTCCCATCTGTGATGTTTTTAGGCTACCGGGTGGATGGTACTGGAATTCACCCCACACTCGAGAAGGTGAAAGCCATACACCGTGCCCCTGCCCCCATATGAAGGAAGGAGCTCCAGTCCTTCTTAGGTATGCTTAATTTCTATGAAAGGTTCCTGCATGGCAAGGCCAACGTAGCAGAATCCTTACATCGACTGCTCGACAAGGGGCAGCCATGGGAGTGGACGCAGGTCCATGAAGATGCTTTATGTGCCGCGAAGGACCTCTTCCAGTCCAATGCTGTCTTAGTACACTACAACACAGCAAAGTCAATGGTACTGACATGTAACGCTTCAGAGTATGGCCTTGGAGAAGTGCTGGCACATGTAGAAGAGGACAGCAGATAGAGACCCATTGCTTTTGGGTCACGCTCCTTGAATAAGCACGAGAAGAATCACGCACAAATCGACAAAAAGGCCTTAGCTATTGTGTTTGGAGTTAACAAGTTCAGGCAGTAAGTGACAGCATGCCCGTTCACAATTGTCACAGACCACCAGCCCCTCTTACGTCTGCTACATCCAGCTCGACAGACGCCACACATTCTTTCACCGAGGTTGTTGCAGTGGAGCTTGTTGCTGTCCGTGTTCAACTATGATCTTTTTTAAAGGCCAGGACCTAGCATAGGGCATGCTAATGCATTAAGCCGGTTACCGCTAGAAACACCAAAGATAAGACACCCTGACGGTAGGGAATGTGTTAATGTTAGAAGCGCTCCCAGACCCTCCAATCGAAGCCACGCGGACTGCAAGGCTAACAGACACAGACCCAGTGCTGTGCATAGTCAAGAAAAACACAAGAAATGGTTGGGCTAAAGGTCTAGCCGCTAAAGGCCCAGCCATATCAGATGATCTGCATCCATACTGAATCTGGAGAGCAGAATTGTCACTCTATGAGGGCTATATCATTTGGGGGAATAGAGTGGTTATACCAGAAGGGTTGCGGAAAGAGTTGCTGGAAATGTTGAACGCAGGGCACAATTGTATCATTAAGTTCAAGGCAGTAGCACAAAGTTATATGTGGTGGCCTAAGATGGACCAAAGCATCAAAAAGTTTGTAGGCCAGTGCAAACAGTGTCAGAAGCTCCGAGCTAACCCACCCAAAAAACACGGCGTTAGCTGGGAACCTGAAATCCAACCATGGATTTTTTTGGGCCCTTCCAAGGCAAGGTGTTCCTGATTGCTGCGGATGCTCATTCAAATTGGCCGGAGGTGAGAGCGGTACCTTCAGCATCTTCAGCAGCGGTAGTCCGAGAGTTGCAGGACATTTTCAGTATTCACAGAATACCTAAATGCACCATTTCAGACAATGGTTCGGCCTTCACATCCCGAGAGATGAGGTGTTTTGTGAGGAGGAATGGGGTCAGGTTAATTCGAGCATTATCTTTCCACCCCTCGAGAAATGGCCGGGCAGAACGCATGAAGCAGACAGTAAAGGCAAAGTTGAAGAAACTGGGAACTGGCGATTGGCAGACAAGGTTTGCCAGAGTACTTTTCATACAGCGCACCACACCAATTGCAGGAAGCCTGGAAACAAATGCTAAACTCCTAACGGGACGCCTGCTGAGAACAGCATTGGATCAGATACGCCCAGCTACAGCCGATGCGGGGGGACAGTCTGCTGGCATATAAGCTAGAAACAAGACATGTAGTTTCCGGGTGAACGATTGAGTGTGATATAGAGCTTATGATGGTACGGTCAAATGGTTACCCGGAATAATCACCAGAGCACAAGGGCAACACATACATGTTATCACCGACGAAGTCGGGAATAAGCATAGGTGCCATGTGGACCAGCTTTTGCATAGGGAGCCGAGTGAACCAGGCATTGATAGAGTGTCACAAAAACCTTAACAGGCACTAGATGCAAGCAGTGGCAGCTTCCCTCAAGAGTGGGGCAGGAAACAAGTAAGCCTTGTGTGCAAGCAGCACAAAGCAGACCAGGTAAGGGCTCAAGGGGTTACTACTAGCAGCCCTGTAGAGAGTATACCTGAGGCACTAACGGCGCCTGTCCAGCAGCGCTCTTCGAGAGACCCACCTCCCAGCAGTAGAAAAACAGCTGGTTACACCAGCCTCAGAGCGTCACACGGACACAGCAGAGGACGAGGATACCAGCCCATTCAGAGGTTTCAAGGAGCAGGAGAGCACCAGTCAGCAGTGGGAGCACACCATTCCACAGGGGCATCATGTTTCCAGCAGAGTGTGGCAGTTGCTGGAGAAATTGAAAGTCTACGTTCTAGATTAATGGTTACCTTAAATTGTGTTCTTAAATTATGTGTCTATTTGTGGCGTGTGAAACACTGTCTTGGAAGGGAGGAGTGTAGTGTACTCTAGGTTATGTAGGCAGTACTCAATGTTGTGCGTGCAAGAGTGTTTCGTCAGTTATGGCACAATGTGAATCAAGTGATGACTTGCGCTTCCACCACGCTCGTGTTAACATGACAATTATGTCAGTTGTATGTTCGTTATGTGTGTTACTCGCTGAGGTTCTGGGGCATACTACAGTTCTTAAGATGTCTACTGCAATAATGTACATTTATCTGTCAATTCGGAACAAACTATGTACAGTACAACCACTTTTAATGAACTCGGGAATAGTGATATAGTGATATAACTTAAAGATTTTAGAACATTTGAAAAATTATACTAACATTTATGATAAAATAAAGTAACTTTGACAGGGTTGCTACAGGTCTGGAAAACAGGGAAAACCTGGAAAAGACAGTGAAATTGCTTTTGGTGCCGGGAAATTCAAATAAGTAATACAAATTTCACGTACAGAAACTAGTACTGGTTTGTAAAAAAAGGCATTCAGTAATTTTGTTTACAAGAATATTTATTTGTACATGAAAGTGCATACTTTGTTCAGGAATTTATCATAGCTGGGTATCAACTTTTGTATGCCCTCTTAAAAGAAAGATGCCACCAGTGATGACAACCACTGCTGAACGTCGTCTTTCAGGTTCATCGCTGTCTAAGCCCCTCCCTCCGAACTCACGCTTCATGTTCACTACATGTGGTAATCAGAAGGCACCAAATCGGGGCTGTATGACGGGTGAGGAAACTGCTCTAAACTGAATTGTTGAAAAGTAGAACAGTACTTACTTTACAGACATGCCTCATAAAAACAGGAGCTCGTTATTTACTTCTCATAACGTTCAAAACTCAACCACAGGATGTACACAGTCGTGTTGGTTTCTGATAGATTGCTGTACAAGGTTACAGTAAATATAAATATACTGATAGTTAAATTTATAGAATAAGAGGTTACCATAACTGTTCATGATTGAAAACAATCCAACTAATAGCCACTCTCCAAGTTATAGAAGCTAAATGTAGCAAACACAGTCAAATATCAGTGTGAACACAAAGTTTTGATTGGTTAAAAAAAAAAACAGTTAAAATGTGTGAATTTTTCAATATCTGATAAAAGATGGGTAATTCCTCAATTTTGTCTGGAAAACCTGAAAAAGTTAGGGAAATTTGATCCTGTTTTTTTCTAGCAAACCTGTTTGATAAAATGGAATCTAAATTTATTAGTATATAATATCACTGTATACATATTTATAATATATTAAAAATACTTTCACCAGCTGCAGAATACACTTATTTCTCAGCAGATAGTATCAAACCATCCTCCGTAAAACAAAGAAAAAATTTTTTTTTTAAATTTGTTGAAAACTCAGGCCTAGGAAGTAACTTTGAGTTGAGTGTGTGCAGCCGAGCAAATGACAATGTTCTACATGACAAGTGTATGCCTAGATCCTTCCTCGTGACCAGGAAACATCAATGTCTGGCGGGTGAACTAGCATTTACCTACCCAACCTACACAGCGTGGCTCTGGACAGCACAGAAACTAATTCACAGGTAGGGCATTGCTGCTCAGGCAGAAGGCACCACAGAGCAGCATACTTTACCAATTAACACAATTACCAATAGAATGCAGTGGTGTCCAATGTGTTTATTTTATATCACATTCCGTGATAAAACCTGAGTATTTATAAAAAATACCAAATTTTATTAGTATACAGACTTTTTACAATACATTTACCATATTACCGTAAACATAAGTAATGTGTCTCATCCATGCTAAGAAAAACAAACTAGAGCAAAGTACTTTTAGCGAGCAGTTTACTGTTAGTTGAATGAGCGTAGCATGACGGACTGTAATACAAGTTACAATGGCTGCCACCGTGAGTATTTATTATTTTACTGTTGAGGTCTTGCAAATCTGTAACTAAATTTATAAAGCTATTTTTTTTTCTTAAATTTTTACAGGAATTTAAAAATATTTATTGGAGGAGCAGTAGAGATATGGAAAGATACACGGCAGTGTTAGTCATCACTTCTCACATGTTGAAAGCTGGCACACATGCATGGCCTAACTCACCAGGCGTATCATTCACATAAGTTTTTCTGGAAGTTTTAACATTATTTTAGATATATATTTTTCTTTCACAGCTGTTGCATATTAATCTATGGTAACTGTAGTACGTATTAGTTATTTGCTTACAGAGATATTTTTTAATTACTTTAAATTCTAAAGAACCGCCAAAGTAGAATAAACATATTAGGTTTCCAAGGCATTTCGTTAAATTGAGGTTCTACTGTGTGTACATACCAATAATACTCACCCCTACAACTAAAAAAAAGTGTTGGTTATAATGGAATTAAAAGGGTAAAAGGTGTTAACTTTGAATGCCTTCTGCAATGAGGGTGCATGAAAAACTGAACCATTATCCTGGACAAACAATTTGAAGTTGCTAAAGTCTATAATAAAACGATAGGAACAAATACAAGACAATAAATGAAAACTGTAAAATAAATGTCAGAATCAGCTGTTATCAACAAATTTATAACAAATTATTATGAAAAAGAATTTAGTCTATGCGTAATGGTTTTATTTTCACTAACTCCAAATGCCCTGAGTATTGTACGTATTTGCAACGTGGCCTGGCATAAGCAATGTGGTGCCCTAGCTATCTAAATGTACCACTAATTAAGTTCCACACCTCCAGTCTACATGACAAAACAATCTATTTACCACAAATATTCAGTCAACCGAGAAAAGAGACATGTACAGGTTTACTACATAGAGGAAAGATACATACACAATTGCTAAAACGTACAGTAATTGAGCAGAGCTAGAAATGCATCCTTCTCTGATCAAGAACTAGGCAAAAATTATGTCTCTAAAGTTACATTTTAGTATACTAGTCACATGGACTTGCTCTCAAAGCCAGCATAAAAGGTAAACACCACATAGGGAGCTTGCACGGTACACTAAACACAAGCATCAAATTCATTCAAAATTTTAAATATAGGTATGTTTAACTCAAAGCCAGCATAAAAGATAAAAACCACATAGGGAGCTTACACGGTACACTAAACACAAGCGTCAAATTCATTCAAAATTTTAAATATAGGTATGTTTAACTTTCAGTAATGCCTTTCAGAATGTTCATGAAGGTTTACAACATGGCAGATAGGTGGAGTCTTTGTTACCAACTGGACTTGCCTGGTTGAATTCACAATATTTTGACAAGCAGTACTATCTTTGCTAGTTCTAAAGATTGTTTAAATGCACATTTCTAAAATGTATTTTTAACTCTATAAACAAAACCAGTCAAAAAGGTTTTTTTTTTTTCAGATCTATGTGTAACTGTTGTTGCAATAAACTGATGTTATAAAAACAATAGTAGACTTAATCGTCGTCACAAGGGTGTACTAAGTGAAGAGGGGCAGGACAGGAGTGAGTAGGCCGACCAGATACTGGCACAGGGTGGCAACACGTTGCAATGAAAAAAATTCCCCGATTATTCCCTGATTTCCCTGACAGAAAAACAAACATTTCACTGATCTTTCACAAGCACAAAGACAACTTTTTTGAGCATTTACTCAACATATTTTCCAATAAAGGTAACAATTTCAAGTTCTTTCTTACATTTTCGTGTTGTCCAGACAGTGAATGTGACTGAAGTTCATCAGTAATAGTTACGAACATGACAATTAGGTACAATTACATATTCACAGAGGTAAGTCTTAAAAAATATATATAATAATACTTCAAAACTCTATTATTTTCCATCCTGTAAATTTTACGGAAGCTCTAAATGAGCCAGACCAGAAAATTCCCTAAAATCTTCCGATACAACCAAATTCCCTGATATTTCCCTGATAGTTCCCGGTAGCAACAATTTTCCTGATAATTCCAGAGTTTCCAGGTTTTCTCTGTTTGTGGCCACCCTATGGCAGCAAGTGGTACACTAACTTCAAGCCACTACTGCACTTCCAACTGATTGTTTATTCTGTGGATTCATTTTTTTAGGGATAGGTCAAAGTTTGAAGAGCCGAGCTGTGTCGAGCTTGGCCAGTTCGACTCCACTTGAAATCCGAGCCCAAATGTACTGTTTGTTCGAACTTGGCTCGAAACTTGAGTCTACTTTTATTTTGACTCAAAGATTTCCCTTCAACACAACACGTTTCAACTCGGAGCAACTATAAAATGCATTACATTTTCACGGAAAATAGAAATACCAGTACTATGTTTGTTTACACTCGCACGCATCTACATAACATTACAACTGACAATCAATCTCTTGAAACATTATATTTTTAGTGTTTGTATGTAGCCTGTGCTGTTCGCACTGGCCATGGATAGATAAATGTAACCGCTGACCTTGAAGTGTCTTGACTAGACACAGGCACAGACAGCCGAAGCAGACAGCACGGGACAAAGAACTACTTCACATGCAGCCCAGCACCACTACTGGCTCCATTACATAGTGTAGAATAATATAAACTGAAATTGTATTTATTGTGCATATATGTAAGTTGGTTCTTCAAAGTTCTAATAATAGAAAATGTTGGGAATTAATTAAAATATGCTATTAAAGAAATAAATTTAATTGCAGACTTGAACTTGGCTCCAAAATTGAGTGGCTCAACTCGGCTTGAATATAAATATTAATTTTTTAAATTTCGGCTTGACTCAATAGTATTTTTGTCAAGCTTGCCTCGGCTCGAGGCTATAAAATTGAGGCTCGCCCAGCCATATTATTTTTTTCATATTGCGGTGTACCAATAACAGCCACACTTTTGCTCATAATTTGAATAAAATAGCTTACATTGAATTTATTTTCAATGCAATTTATAATCATTTTGCACAATTTTTCTATTTCATAATAGACTTTAATTTGTAGGTTCCTGCAAATGACATTATAAAATCACTGCCCTGATTGAGTTCAGTACTTGTAAAATCACAACTCAACTTAACAATTTGCTGGGCATATTTCCCAACTTAAATATTACATCCAACAACCATGCTCCTGATATAGACGAGTATTACGAAAATAATGTAGTGTGTGCCTTTATCGACAGTTCCTTATTTTGAGGTCACACTCCCAGACGACTTTAACATTATCAATGCTTCACTTTTTTATTTATAGCTACGTTGTGAACTTTAATCCAACATTTTTTTGGTTACTTCATGCCTACTGATATTTTGGAAGTACATATACAGGTTGAGGGCGAATTAGAATTTACAAACTCCAAAAAATCTTGTATTAAAAATTATCACTGGTCTGCGTGTTGCTCACTGCCTACCTATCACGACACTCATGTTTTTTAATGTAATGCAAGAATTATTTGAAAGTGGTTCACCTGAGAATTTCTAGAGACATAATTTTTTTTTAATAAATTGCTTAAAGCTTCATGTTAAGAAATTCCATGCAAATAAAGAAAGATCTCTGTTTTATTACTGAAGGGTAATTACAGTGAGTTGCAATACTGCACGTCAATAATTAGGGGAAACAACCCTCACATCTACAGGAGCCAAAAAGTCAAATGCAAAAGTGCACAAATTGCACAATTTCACTATTCAAGATCATGTGACCTACAGTGCAAAGCATGCAAGCTGAATAATTCCACATCAGACACTGCATACCATCAAATTACATATGACACTCACTTGGTATGTAGTTTCCAAGAACAGCCGTGAAGGAATTCCACAGTAACATGATCCTGTTCACTTTCTTTGCACTGTACGGTATTTTGTAAACAATGTATAAAATTAAAACAGAGCCACAGTTATCATCAAAAGTATTAAAATACTGCATCATGTAGAATATTACAATCACATGTAGTAGGGTTCACGTATACTGTATTTTGATTTGATTTTCAGGTGTCAAACAATAACTTTGTGTACGTATATAAAGGAGACAGGGGTGAAGAGATATTGCCAAACAAGTTACCACACAAACCACTTGAAGAAGTGACCTGCTACAAGTCAAGTGTGGCTGTAAGGGCCGCTATGCAAACAGGTGTCCCAAAGGACACCTGGCATTTCTCAGTCAGAGCCAGAATCCGCCTCCAGTACTGTGAAACATAATACATAAAAGGTTCATTTTCAGACATGTGTTCATTTAGCATTTTTTGCACCTCTAAATGTCAGGATTGTTCTCCTAAAATACTGACACACAATTTTGCAACAGCCTGTATGATACCATCTGCATTTTCAGATGTGTAAGGTCTCCATCATACACAACACTCATCACTGATTCAATTATTAATCTAAAATATTCTATCATTTTTATAATTAAAGCATTTTGAAAATTCATTTTGTGCAGGCCATTGCTCTCTTCCAATTTTATACAAAAAGTGGTCCCCACAGTGAATCTTCATTTTCAGAAGTATCTCCTAACTGCCTGTTTAAATAAGGATGCCTTAATTTGATATTCTGCTATCATTCTATATTTGCCAACTTTTCTATTTATGATCAAAGTTCTGCTTGACCTCGCCAATGGTCATTTCAATGGACTCTTCTTTCTTTTCACGATAAACTAATGTTGATTTCTTTGGTTGCTGCAGGACAAATTCCATGACCTAAGTTATATGAGCATAACTCTTGACTCTACATACAGCTTTATTGTTGACATATTCTCCCTCCTTGTGCAGTGTTCCAATATGTTGCACTTTATCAAGAATCTTACTGCTCTCCATAAGTGTCCAGTTCAACATGACTTTAATCCAGTTCATTTTATGAACCAACCATTATGATTGGTTCTTTGTTATTTAAAAATAATTGCTTGGTAGATTTTTCAGAATTTCATAATCTAATCTTCTGTTTTCTTGATGATAAAATAACACTTTGCCATCTAATCGGCTTGCCATATGATAATTTCTTTGACTTTGTCATGGATGGCATCTTCTGAATCACTATCACTTTAAACTGTATCTTCATAAGTAGAGCATACAGTGTGGCATGCACTGACATGCAGACCATCAGTTTGGTTTATATAATATGGTATTTACAATTTTTTATATAGGAATACTTGATTAATAATTTTTTTGTAAGTACTAATTAATTATTTCAAGTTAGTAAAACGTGAGGAGAATCAAAGATTTATACTGTGGGATCCAACATAGTAACTGGGGATAATAGCACCGAAATTAAAATTAAAATTTTTATAAAAATTAAAATTTAACTGCTAATGAGAGTTTGGAAGTAGTAATTTTATGGTTCAATTTTATTTGTTTTGTATAAAGTTTGAACTCAATTTAAAGAGAATTAAATTTTAAGCACCTTTTCTACATAATTTTTTTTTATGTTGCTTCATTTATGATTTTGGAATTTTCACTTCAGCACTGAGTTAGCCTCTTCTTACAAGTGATTCATCTGGCAGGTCAAAGTTTAGGCTCGAGGAGGCAGGCACATAGAAGGGCATGCAAGCATGCAGTCTGGTCAGCAAGCTCCTTGTCTGTCGCATCGTGGGCGGTAGTGCCATGTGCAACGGAGCACTGGCAAGGTATTGCGCCGCGGACCTATTTGTCAATAGGGCTGCAGGATATTTCAACAATTAAATAAAATTATTCGTGTTGTCTACTTGTATTGTGGTGAAACGTAAATTATTTATGTATGGGCAATAAATATTTAACTGTTTGATTACAAATCTTCAACACTATTTAAAAAAAGGGGGTTGTCCAGGAATTATAACCTACTAGTTTGGAACAAGGACCTTGCATTTAGTCAAACATCATCAGTTGTCCCCTGGTTGTGGTGCAGCAGCAGAGCCACAAAGATTTGTGGCTGCCCAGAACAGGGACAGTTTGAACCCAACACCATCCATCCTTCGACCCCTGGTACAACAGCCAAGCCACAACAGAATGAACCAAAACATGTTGATAAAGGGAGCTGTTTCTTGTTTCAAATGCTGATCCCCCCAGGGCATATGTGATATAAAGAGTGCTTAACCAGTAATAAAGGGGACAAGGTTTCCTGGCACATGAACTTCAAACATTATTTAACCCTAGCCAAACCAACGCTTCAATAGAAATATTAACTTGGTCAACGCACCACACTGCATCTATAAGCGAGATGTAGATTAAATGAAAGTCTGAGACTTGGGGTCTGTCAACACAAGAAGAAATGGTTTAAAGAACCAGACAAAGCCCTTTACGCACAAATACTGGTTGATACCATCCAAGGAAGCCCCTATTTACAGATCTGATTACTGATCCAAGCAGGAGTCAAAATGCAGCTGTTTTTATAACTAAACTCAAAACCTTGGAGAACAATAGAACATCTAAGTGTTAACAGTACAAAGTTACACCTTAGCACCTGTAACAATATGTGTATACCACATAATACTGCTGATAGCTTACAACACATCAATAATTCCTTACTAACAGCAAACAATCCTCAAACAACTCCATTAGCCTACTGGAACCAGTAAAAGGGCATTATCTTGAATATGGAAATTTCTGCTTAAAATTCAATTATTCTTATTTGAGAAGCTGATCTCCACACAAAACATCCACCGAACACCAACTAGGGAAGTAACATTTGCATCTACTGACAACCACATGTTTGTCTTTGAGTCAAGTTGTTCAATACTAATTATTCCTTTGCATAAATTAATCACCATGTCAGTAATTACAGTAACATTTTGATAGAAATGTAAAAGTCCTCACAATATTGTAATTGTAACCAAGTGAACACAAAACATAAATGTGAGGCACATTTTATCATGCGGATGCTCAATTGTGACATTTAGCTGGCCAAGCCAGCTTCTTCTGTGGTACACTGCAGTTGGTAAACGATAAGTAGTGGCATGTAAGTAATACACCTAGCAGCCAAGACGTGAACTAGAGAGTGGTGGGAAAGTTTGAATATGTGACCAGTTTGTTTCATCTTATGTTGAGGTCTGGTGGTTGTCTGAATTTGATGTTGCTCTGATGTGCTTGTTCCTAGCACCTCAGTACTGCACTAATGTCTGATGGCGCTAAGAATTTCACTGTTCTGACATTATAACAGGCGTCAAAAGTTAGATTATGGGAGGTTGCATGTGTAGCAACTGGATTAGACTATGGGTTGCGTTGAGCGGACCCTTTGGGTCTTGGGGCAAGTTTTAGTGCCGTGTTAGTATTTTAGTGATGTTTTTTTAAGGGTTCTGTCTTTGGGGTTTAGTCAGGGTTGAGTTGAATTCCTTCATTCCTGTGAATTTTGGTTTGGCAGGTAAATTGTTTTGAGGGAAGGGTCGCCCCGGTTGACGGCGCTGTGTTTTCCCCTTCCCCGCCGGTCCTGCTTCTTCACTGGCCATGGAGGGGTGGGTCTGGAGGGGGGGAGACCTAGTTCCGTCTGTCGAGGGTAGGGGCGCTGGGGAAGAGGGCCGATGACTCGCGACGCGAGTGGAAGGCGCTCACTCTAGTTCGGGTCTAGGTGGAGTAAACATGAGAGGTACTAGAAGCCTGAGAATGTTTGATGGTAAACCGAGGGGCCTGGAAGGAGCTACAAGGCGGGAGGCAGCTAGCAGGACAGTCGCGGGTTGCGACTGAGTGAATGAGAGCATCCTGAGTGTAAGGATTGTCTAGCAGTGACTCATTTTAAGAGTAGCTGGTACTGCGGTTGGCGGATTTATGGTGAGTCTTCCCGTCCCTCAAAAATGATGGGGTCTGATGACCAGTGGTGCGGTTGTTCCGTAATTTGAGACTGAGGAGGTACGTTGGGGGAGTTTAATTGCCTGGTTAAGGCCTCTGAAACCAGTAGCGGATGGCCGTCAGTCAAGTTGGGTCATCAAGTTGGTGTGCATAATACAAGACGTCGGGGGAGGTTCAAATTAAGACGGCGTCAGTAACTTTTGCCAATTATTCACAAATCCGTCGAGCTAAAGAGGGGCGTGAATGGTGAGAATGAAGTTGACTAAAAGTAATTAATAGATCAATGTACAAGATCGTGGTAAGGATTGTGTGTGGTGCGAACGATTCAACTCGGCCTTGAAATGATTATAATGAGGTATTTAATTAGTGCAATGAGCCAAATTGGTGATCGAATTATGTTTCTTGTATTTTGTGTAAAGTGGGCATTAAATGCAAGTTCTTCACTTAACTAGTTTGTTTTCTTTGCTCGAGAGTGAACCTTTAAGTAACTCTCTTTAAGCATGTATGGTTACTTGTTAGGAGGGGATTTGCCCCGGAAGTATTGGAAGCATTCAGTATGCGTATTGAAAGAAGTTAATGTGCGACCGGCCTTCAGCATCTTGGGTCTTTTAGTGTAAGACCAGCTCAGCGTAGTGTCTACCCTGAAGCCTTTCATCCTCTGTCTCAGTGTGATGATGATTAAGCCAACGTATTCTGCATTACACTGGGTGCATTGTCGCATATAAATCAGATTCCTTGTTATGCAGCTATAGTTGCCATAAAACAGTTATGTATGGTTCGTGAGTCAGTTATGTTAGGTTAATATATTGCACAAGTGCTGCTGTGAGGGTATTACCGAGATGGGACCCTCTAGGTGTATTAACTAAATTGAGAACATAGCTGGGGTGCACCAGTTTGTAGTGAAGGTTTGGAGTTTGTTTAAAAACCAACCTTGAGTGTTTGCGGAATAGGTTGTGAATAACTGATGTGCCATTTTTACCTGCGCACAATTTTTATTTGTATTTTCTGGCACATGCTTTATTATGGAATTTTTATTATGAAAGATTTTTATTGATTTAATCTTTGTAAGTAATTGAAGGATACTAGGATTATTTATTTCCCAGCACTTTTTCTCTACTTCGCTGTACTACATTTTATTTCATGTCCTGAATCCAAAAAGAGGCCACATCACATTTATTTTCCTCGCATAGGATAGTATCTAGATTAGTGACATGCTCTAAGAACCTGTTTATATCCATGATGTAAGATGTGAGCTCTCATACTCAGGATTGGAGGTAGGCACCTAGGATAGCTATGATTCTTTCTTCAGTGCTAAAGCATCCTGATATAACAGGGCATCTTGGGAGAGGTTGTTGCTGTTTGTGGTCTTGGATAGTAGATAATGAACAGATATCAGTGATTTTTCAAGGATTTAGCACTTCTAGGAGGTGTCACCAGGTGAAACTGTCGTTCATGTTTTTTTGTCTCTGAGCAGCAGTTTTCCTTTTTGAGGATGACTGTCGTGGATTCTTTATCTGCTGGCACAGCCATAATACCCTGGTTGTCACTGAGTATTCTTCTGATAGTAGATTTTTTATGACATAAATTCAGTACTTTTTAAGGATAACATCACAAACAGAAACATTATTTTGATTATCTCTTTGAGGTAATTTTAAATTATTCATTTCCATAAAAAATATCATTATGTCAATCCAGGTAAGTAAAGTCTGTTTTACTACATAAACTGCCAACATAAGATGAGCTTACATTTCTCCTCACATACAAAGATTAAAACATGTGAAATAAACACAAAACACTACATCTAGTAAGTTACAGACTGAATTTGAAATAAAAGGCTATGGTTGCCATCAGTACTTTTTTCAATACAGATTAAATACTATTCTAATAATGCCAGTTAAATTGATTCAGTCCTAGGAATCTAGCAGCAGCAAAGACCTGTTTTTTTGACACATTTAAAATAAGATAAAACAAAATGTATTCACTCGTGAACAACTGTTAGCTAAAACCTTGGTCACCTTGGCAGTACTCACATAGGCAACTAGCGTTCAATACTAACCAATAACTTTTAAAAATACATCAAGGTTAATTATTTCTGCAAAATAAAATCCTTTCAAAGTTATAATAAAAAGCTATTGCGACTGTCAGACGTAAAGGCATGTCTGAGCGCGGGGAAGCGGGCTAAGTGCCACAAGGAGGAAAGAGAAGCACGTGCAGGTCTGGCAGTGCTATCAGTTGTTTCACAAACATCAGCTACGGCAGGCACTGGAGATTAAGAGGTATGGGAAGTGTCTACATCAGTGAATGCCTAGTTACAGTCTGTGCACCAGCTCTGAATCCCTGGCAGATATGTATTTCTATAGCTGTAAAGATATTAATAACACAAGGAGGCTGGCAGTAAATCGAAGCACATACTAGCTAAAGTAGTGCTGTACATCAGGGCATGTTTGCTACTGTATTACTGTAGCATATATGTGGTTTGGGACTAAAAATGTACTGGGACAGTATACAGTCTGCTATTCAGTGTTGTACATAAGGAGGCTAAAAGGGTTGTCATTTAGATCCATCCCGTAGGGCAACGGCTTAACTGGTATTTTAAAATAAAGCACCTATAATAAGAACATATTTCTTCTGTGTGTCCGTTCACTTAAGGAACTATTTCTAACACAGCCTGGTTTTAATTCAAGAAGTTTAACGGACTTACATACTACAGATATGCAATATACTGCAACAAAATTTGGGGCAGCTGCTACATATTATTAGCTCTCACAAAATTTATCACTGAAATGCTATTTGCATCCATTAAAGCACAGATATACACATTGCAATGAAAATTTTTTTCAGTTGCAATAATTATATGTTAGACTGTACATTCATGGTACTTAATTTGGCATCATTTGCCACCAAGGTTAATATTGGATCAGTATAACAAAAATACTACAAGCTCTTTCCAAATAATGCCATTCGTTGGAAGCTAAGCTGTAAGGAAAAGTCTGTGTAATTGTATTTGAAAACCAGTTATATGTGCCGCGTATATTGTTTTTTCTAATGTAATATTTGACTTAACAGTTTTTTGTCTAAAAAAGTGAGGGAGCTAAAACATAATTTGGTTCACTCTCTCTTTACCTAAGCCTCATTATGCACAATGTGCTCAGAAAGCATGCAGTCTTTCTGTTGGTAATTCGCCTGACCATGACTACAAGCTGTCTGCCTGAACTTTTATGGTGTGCGAATGTACATACAAGAATAATGCAAGTTTAAAGACTACTCTGATGTTTATGTATAGAAAATTAAGCAACTAAAACTGATTACAGGCTACACTTGATTTGTACATGTTATTCATATAAATATATGTTATAAAGCCAAATTGTTTTGAATTTTAAGACAATGTGATTGTTTTCAACATAAGGTGCAACTTTGCATGAATTCGTTCAGGTGCAGGACTACAATTTTGCAACATCTCTAGCCAAACCACAAATTTCAGCATTATGCTTTCCATAACAGAAAATATTGTAATCACATACACTAGTGAAATGATTCATGACTTTATGTGTATATTGTTAAAAATCATAATCCCTATATAATCTGAAGTCTTCTATTTACTGCATCCAATAACTAAAACAAATGTTCAACAAATGTGTATTTACATTTCCAATCATTCTACTGTAAAAATTTTCATAGATGTGTCCTTTTTTAAAGGAGTTCTCTGAGTTACAGAAAAATCACAAATAATTTTAACTGGTCAAAATACATTTTCCATATTACTCCCTGTATTTTATTATTTAAATGTCAACATAGTCTTACTCGCTATCATTTATTAGCTTACAGCGCATCTGACACTCAGCATTTGTCAACTTTTGAGAGCATTGCACATGTCGGCTTAGTAAAAAGTCACTGTTGTGTTAAGAATAGATGGCCGAAAGACAACAATATAGATGTATATAACCTGAGTTTTGACACACATAGTTTTACTGACTCCTGAGTGAAATAAATAAGTTAGGCTATATCAAAGTCAATATAAACTTAACATTCATACTGACCTTCTAAAGGCTGTCAGTTATCATGGTAAAATATAGGCTTCAGTAACATATTATTAGCTGTCACTATATATATATGTGAGGTGAGGTGTCTGTAGATGGAAGGGTTTGTGGTTGTACTACCAAATTAATTACCCGTCTAAAACAAAGATTTGTGTTTTAAAATTTAAATTTGTGAAAGTTATTTTATAAACTACATCACATTTGTCTTCATTTGATAAACTTTCAGAGACAAACCAGGTTATTATGTAAAGATCTGTTGTTCCATCTAATAACTGAAAGTATCCCTCCACAAATGTTCTTTCTCTTATCTTAGGTATCAATGTTATATAATATTTTTATGGCAATTATGATTCCAGTTACAAAATATAAACAAGCCTCTAACAACATATGCAGCATTTAAACAAATTTTCCAGTACACACTGTCACATGTGTGTTGCTATCTATCATTGAAAGAAAAAAGTACGGAGTGTGGTTTTGTTTTCTAGTTATTTGCTATTATTCTTGCCCAAATACTGAATGCTTTCAGGTCAGCGCGTATTCAGCAGGGCTGTTCTGTTGTCGCACTGTTACGGATCTGTCCATGTCGAGCTGCTGCCTTGAGAGTAGAAGGGAACTAGCTTGTACAAACGTGTGCTGGTTACACTAAAACTTGCAAGAAATACAAGGTCTGATATCCAAGCATTAAATAATAAAACTGTGAAATTATCACTTGTATGAATACAGCCACAAACATAGTAACCTCAACGTAAAGTTAACAAAAGAAACTAACTCATAGGTCACAATCAATGAAAACATTTAACTTTCAAGAAGACATCAAGAAAATTTAAATTGTTGCTTAGTTATTTACTAGTAACAAATACAACTGAATCAGTTATGTTAAAATTATGAGAATTTTTTTTTGAGAGCTGATGAAAAGAGTGCTCCATGAATGCATAAACAGTGAAGGATAGTACGTGTGAACTAGGGCAAATGTTAGTACGTGACCTGCTGAGTCTCACCTGTGCTCAGTTGGAGGGCTGGACACCTTGTCGGGACTGGTGGTGGTCGACGTACTCATCGAGTTGTTCAGAAAACCCATGTTGCTGTCGCCAAGAGCCACCTTTGTACACAGACCACCACATGAACTCACCAAACTCCAATTATATTTCATTTTATGCCAAACAAATCTATCAAATATCATTTAAAGCACAATTAATGGAACAAAAACTACACATTCTACATATTGCAGCCATTTAATCATAATCTACCAAACTGAACATTTAATTATATTTTGCAACTCAAAATAGTCATAGTTAAGTAAATTTTTTTTTACTTTTTCTGTTATTTCACTACAGATTTAATCTTCTGGAATAGACATATGACCAAAATGGACATTTTCACACTTTCTGTAGCTTATTAGTGAGCAACATACATGAACAAGTCTGTAACAAAACTGCAATAGGAACCAATATACACACAAATATTTTCAAGGTTACACAATTATTTTGAAAGCTAAACATCAGCATACCAATTTCTTGTAAGAAAGCACTATGACCATTTCAAATGGAGCCCTTATAGCAATGTTTTGGTTCACATCACACAATTAACTTGTTTAATGTTGTAAAATGTTAAGAATCAAAACTTATTTATTTTAAATAAATACTATTTGTAATTAACAGGTTTAGATAATTGTGGTATTTCTCCTGAATTATTATAACATGTTCTGTCAATCATAAAGAAGTTGTTTTGAACAATAAGTACATCATAACTACAGGGGTTGACATTAAATAAATCTGGAGCAGACTGTTGAATATTGCAAGCACTTTAGCTGATCTAGGAAACATTAAAGTGTTCGTACATCTTGATTCAAAAGTAGGCTATTGGCGGGTGCCAGTACAAACAGAGGGACAAAAGACAGTGTTCACTATTACAGCTGGCTGTAGGTTCAAATTTTATGCCACGCAGTTTGGTTTGCAAGATACCCCAAAACAATTTTAAAAACTGATAATGCATCTTCTGGACAGCTACACACAGAAATTTCCAAAGGCTTTCTAGGATGAAATAATCATCTGGTCCCAGATTTGGGAGGAGCATGCACATCACCTGTTTTCAATGCTTGAGTAGCTAGCCATGCATTGCCAGACTTTAAACTAAAAAAAATGCCACATTGGCACAACCAAATAGAATTTCTTGGGACACATTATGAATACTGAAGAGCGCATCATGAGAAAGAACTGCCAGTCAGTGTAAAAACAAAACCTCACCATGTACATGTAAACAGCTCCAACAGTTTCTGCGGCTGGCTCACTAGTTGCACACTTTCATTTCAGAGAGGTCTACATTATGGCCACATTGTTAACTAATTTGCTGTCACCCAAAACACGGTTCCAGTAAACAAGGCCGCACAGAGTGTTTTCAATGAGCTTCAGCTCTGTTTCAGCCAATGCAGGATGCTGCCCAAGACAATAAGCTAGTAATTATATAGACAGAACCAAGCCCGGCAGGGATAGGCCTTAACTTCATGCAAATAGGTGAGTAAGAGAAGTCCAAAGTTGTGAATATACCAATGCTAAGTTTGGGGAAGTTAAACGAAGGTACAGAGTGAAGAAGAGTGAAGGTATAGAGATGGTGTGTGCTTTAAGAGGTAATCTCTCTTCTTAGAACACCTACATTTCATTTTACAAATTGATAGCTAATGCTTCAAGTAGTTAAAAAGTATGCAAGGCCATAGATCAAAACTCATGATACAGGCACTATTACTGCAGGCCCTTTTACTTTACAGTAGAGTGAACACATCCCCAGGTAATAAAGCAAGTTGGCAGATTAAACAGTTCAAGCATGAGATGATGCAGAATGACAAGAACTGTTGCCACCAACTAGCAGCGCACCTCAACTAATTGAAGCAGCTGCCTGCATCTTGAATGCAACCACCTCACCCATTCTCCCACCTGATGCAAAGCCAGATGACATTGATGTTTTCGTACTGTGCAGCCCAGCTGATTAATGAATACCATGCAAGACACTGAGAGACACTGTGCAGGGAGCAGACATGCTTGTAATATGGTGTCCTTGATGACAATGTGCAAGCACAATGCCCTAGGAATGAATAGGCATGCTGCACATTCACACTATGAAACACCAGAGCAAAATTTTTAAAATGCTGTATGTCAACAGACTCACAGGACACCCTGGCACTGAACAGACAATGTGTGCAATTTGTGACCTATTTCACTGGTCTGGACTTAAAGCCCAGTCAACGAAAATAAAATAAAAATAATGAATGTCGGAAGTGATTAGGTAAAAGCTGAATTTGGTGAGTTAGTAGGTATGATTTCCTAAAAATCCCTGCCCTTCCATCTCATACTTCCCCTTCTCCATCACCCCAAATGTAATGTTTTTAGCTTCCGTTTTCATGCCAAAACTCTAACCACTGACAGCTTCCCCATTAACAATTCAGCATGACCCAAATTTATGATATTCAAGTAGTGCTCATTGAAAACCGTAAGAGTTTTCAGCACTAAGTTTTGCTGAGAGTTATAATGGTGTTGAATCACCCTTTTATGTAAATCACGTGAATTTTGGATGCCATACATACTGTACTTAACCTTGTGATAATAATAATAATATTCTTATGAAATATATTGCATTTTATTGATGTATATTCATCAAGAGATAGGTAATCTATAAAGTTTTCCTTGTATTTAAGAGGTTGTATGAAACTGATTGTAGTTGGTGTAGGCCAACATCAATCACTGTATGCAAAGTTTATTACATGTTATGAAAAGTAAAATAGCACAGTTACCATTACCCTCCATAAATTAATAATTTATGGCCTTTATTCACTTACCATAGCAAGAGAAAATATTTAAAATAAATAAGACTGTTACCTACAACAAATATGCTTGTGTTCATAGTAGGTGTTTATCATAGCCTGGCTGCAATTTTGTTGCACCTGTTGATAGTGTGAAAGCCAAAAATCACAGGCGATGTTTCAATGAAGGTACCTAAGATGCTTATACAGTAGAATCTCTAGAGCCATCTTTTTCAGAGGAATGAAAAAAAAAAAAAAATTCAATACGCGCAGACTGACAATTTCATTGTCTCGTGCTAGAGAAATGGTATGCCAGTGTGCCGTTGGTTTCAGACTGTAGCACTACATGCAAAATCTATATTTACGAGGATATATATTTCTTTACGGCTGAGCATCAGTCACATTATGGGATTGTTTTATTTTTTGCATTTTTGAAATTCTGAGAATAAAAATTTACAATTTGTGATTATAAGAGTATACCCTATATACCTTGCGCTACCATACTAGCATCGCAGTTGAACATTTAACGTGTATTTAGACAGCTATCAATCCAGAAACTGTGTGTATTATTAATTGGCTAGACTGATAGTGACCTAAATACACATTAAAATTTTAACTGTGGTGCCTGTACTGTACTGGAAGGCAAATAGAATTCATGCTATAAATATAAATTACACATTTTTTCTCAGAATTTCAAAAAAGGGAAAAATAAAGTATTCAAATATAGTGACTGATGCCCACCATGCACTTAAAATGCCTTGCAGCGTGTTCGTAATGCCATTAAAAAAAAAAAAAACTATTCCACATATACCTAATGTGTCTACGCACAAAAAGAAAATACACTCCAAACGATAACTGAAGAGTGGTTTCAAAGCATCACATCAATATTAGAAAAATCATTTAGGAGCTCCTCAAAATGGCTAAAACAGCTTTTTCAACCTGTTATATCTGAAAAACTACTTGCGGGATTAGTGTGAAAGTTGTCTATGAGCATGCAATGGACTTTGCTTAAAACTTTCCACCAATAAAAAGATGGGGTCACCACTGAAAGTGTCTGTCAGGCGAGTGTTCTACGATAGAACTGCACGGTGTTTCAGTGTCTTGCAGTAGAGGCGATACCACGCCATAGGAGCTGGTCAACGTCTCCCTTCGTGCTGTGCCTCACACTCACACGAACACACTGCCAGCAGGCGGGTGCCTTAAGCACTAGTAAATTCATACTCAGATATATGAACTATTTATTTATTATTATTATTATTATTATTACTATTATTATTATTATTATTATTATTATTATTATTATTAGATATACGTAAAAATCATACTAAAATTTTAACATGTAGTTTCTAGTGTAGCTGCAAAGCAGTGATTGAATCTGACTAACATCATGCACTAGGCAGCAGTAGCATGACATACTATGTGTAGAGGGAATTTCTTGGTCAGGTACCGAGGAAGGTTGCCATCATGCAAGGAGCAAAATATGACCCGAGCACAAGTTTAGAGGGTGTAGATCAAATTGAAGTGTATCTGTTATACAATAAAAAAAGTAAAGCCACCACAGGCTACAACCACTCCCACATATCCTCCAAACAATGGCTGTCTCAGTGTGTTGGCACGTTGGGTAATAACAAGAGCATTATATCACAATAGCTTATTTATGTTAGTTGAAACACTGTAAATTTTAATATAAACATCAACACTTTTGTTACTAGCAGGCTACTGTTTATCTTGTGTTTGCTACATTAAAAAAAGTTAATTTATACTTACATTTACAAAAAATATATTATACAAAGAGTAGCACTGTAAATATAGGCTAAGGTGAACTTTTAGCACAACAGTCATTAAGGTGGCCACCTTGGTGTAAGCATTTGGTGCGTACAAGACCGAGAAATGCAAAAGGGACAAGGGTGACATCGTTTAAGCATCATACCTTAACCTAGCCTCTAGACACAGGTCACTAAATTAATGTGCAGTCTTGTACACAACTGTAACTTCTCTTCATGAGACATTGCATGGTCACCCTATAATTTTGTAATGTAATATTAAAGATAAAGGTGTAATGTACATGTCTATACCATTCAAAAGTTTCTGCCTCTAAATGTTTTCATACCTAAAAAAGACGGTCAGGTAAACACCCATTTTCATAATTTACAGCCGCATTAAAATAAGCTTTAAATATTACTAGAAGACCTTAAGTAGCTATATGCATGTGTAACGATCTTTAAATGCTATTTCTAAGCAGACCTCACCCACCCAAGCACATTGAGAGATCTTGTAGTGATCATTTATAAGCAGAAGCTCTGAACATCACTCAGCAGCCTAAGCAGGTGTCGACCTTAATATGACTAAGAATGCATTGCTCAACACATTTTGAATGAAGTTTGTGTTCAACTTTGGACATTCAGTCACATTCTGTTGGTTCTAATCTTCTACGTGTACTATTGCTACAACAGTGCATGACAAACATCAATAAACCCATAACAGAAGTGCATTCTGCTTTGCTGCAGAATTAAGTTAGAATGGAAAACTCTTACACCTTAGTTTGAATACTTTCATTAAATTTTAACATTAATTTTTCTGAATGTACTAAGAGTTTAATCATTCTGCAACAAAGTTTTGATCAGGAATTATGGTTTGTGGATAAATACCTAATGCACAAGAAAAATTAAATGTATTAAATGTATGAACATTAGTTTATAAACACTTATGTATAAAAAAGAAATACAAAAAATTAACTTTTGTACTGTTATTTAATTATTGTTACTAAACACTTTCCCAGCATTCTGGGAACAGAAATCAATATGCAACATCCAAGTCTGTGGTTCTGCTTTTGCAAAGTCAAAATGCATTCTCTTTTTCTTGAAAACATAGTTTAGGTGACCATCTTTTTTATGATAATGAAGTCAATAGCTGTCCACAGCCCAACAACATCAACATTTCAGGGAGAGGAAGAAACTGGCGAAATGTCATCAAGTTAAGAAACTAAGAAAAGCTAATTGGGACTGCAGTTCAAGCAACACCAGAACATGATGCAGCAATTACCACTATTGTACCTCTTCCACACATTAGCCATGAACTGCTCACATAGGGGAGACGGGCAAAGATGCATCTTGAGACAGAGGACTAAATCTGCTCAAGCTGTTTCAGAAGTTCATGAAAATTTCTGTCATCCCAAAAACTAGTTCGCTCCTGAGCATTCTCTTCATTTACACTGTAATCAATTCCTAGCAAACATAGGTAGTTAAAGGAAACCTAGTTAGTACATGTTAGTTGTGGAGTATAAAAATCAACAGAAGAAAGTATTTTACAACAGCTGCCACTTTTACAAATTGGAATAGTAAAAAGTAGTACAAAAAAACAACTGTAAATATCATTCAACCATTTATATGACAAGTCTCATGCTAAGTATAAAATGTTGCAAAACCTAACAAAGGTGCTTCGATGTTCTCTACAATAAACTAATGGTCAAGAGTGTTGAGTTAACTAGCTACCAATATGTCCGAGAACCTGGTGGTGCTGAAAAGGTAGGTAATCAGTAAACTTGAAAGCCATACCTACACAATATTCACCAAGTTTCTCTTTCAGTGAGATGATAAAAGCTTGAAAATTCTACACTTTTCCTATTTCTTGTCCTTAGGGAAGTAATAGTCAACACTAGTACTATACAAGGACTTAAGACTACCCTACACCCATCAAGTGCTGCAACAAAAATGGTATGAAGCATAAAAATTTTAATCTTACTGGAAGTCTTACTTTATTATGTCATTTAACTGTGTTCCTGATTTGCTGTCAAGTTGAAAAGAAACATGTCAGTCTACGGTTATGTTAAATTAGGTGCTGTAATCAGCCAAGATTATTTTAACATTAGCTTGCAAAAACACTCAATGAAACACAGTTCACGTATGGCTCTGGAATGGACTACAGAAAAAATATTCATGATGAGCTGTCTAAAACCCTGACATTAACAACAGCCGAACTCAATTTTGTGAGTCATATCACTTGAAACAAGCATACGAGATTATAGAAATTTACCTAATTTATTTGCATACACAATTGCATACTAGTTTTTTTTTAACAATTAAAGAAAATCAAACTAAAATTAAAGAAAATCAAACTAAAATTAAGAAGACACACCAGTACTAGTAGCTGTAATACTCTTTTAGGATAAGTAAATTACAAATTATAAACTAACACACTGATACAAAATGAGATACAGAGACTTGCAACAATAATCACTGCTCCATTAGAAAGCGCACACTACTCACGAAAGTAATTGCCTAAACTTAATTGTTGATTTTTAGTTTTAATTTCATGCCAGTGCTGCACCATTACCAACACAAAGGCTTAAGATGGCAAGGCTTCCATATTATAACAAACCTAAACAACTTTGTGCCCCAAGTGACATCGAGAGTTGGGCTTAAACTTCACCGGCCTTGTCTTCTCAGCAGATGGTCATTATACTATGACGTGAAGAAGATGTCCATGTATCTTTCTCAGACTGTTTGTCCTGCTACAGATCGACCACTACCCTGGCATCAGGTAAAACAGATGCAAATAACCTAATTATCTGCCGGGAAACCTCAGACATCGGCTAGGGTGAGTGGAAGTGTGCGAGTGTGTACGACGCTAGAGTCAAAGTCTTACATTATTGCACTCTGTCAGGGTTAAGGAACGGGCCACATGCAGTGCGACCTTACAGCCCACACCCCTTAGGGAATAGTAGACTTGCCAAAGTTGGCAACCTTACAGTCAAATACTCTTTATTATTACCATTCACACAAAACATTAACAATTAGAGACATGTGTTAGATAATAAGAGACAGACAGGCAGAGATATATTAATAATTAATTTCATTTTAATTAAGGCCATTGCCAAATGTCTTAATTTATTTATTGTTTTAAATTTCCTAATGTGCTAAATAATGTAATACGTTTTAACAATTAACTGCATCTAGTGTATTCATTTGTTCACCATCACCGCTTCATCTCATTTAGTTTTGTTGCGTTTTGACAGGAGATGCTGTGCCCTCTGCGCACCATCTCCCAGAAGCAGGCTCTTGTTCGTCTGACCACCGAGCAGTACACATATGCAGGAGAACTGCTCTTGCGCTGCTCACAGTAGTTAGTAATATCAACAGTGATTCTCCGTCTAGGGTTAGGACCGCCATCGTTATCGGGGTCATAGTTACAAGAACTGCACTACAACATAACGTACATACTATGAAATTCAGAACATCAGTAGCGCTTTTCATTCCTGTATCAGGACTGGATCTGAACCCATTAATTTTCATACATTTCAGAGTTGAAGAAGCATGGCTCTGCCCTAAACCGGGGCTAAGTGTGTGTAAGTATACACATCCAGGCTCAAGATCGCAAACATCAGCGACACTGCTTGGGGGCAGCCACATGGTCGTCGACCACATGACCTGAGAAAGACGTCTCGTGCTCGCGTTTTGCCGAGTTAAAAACTGCTGAACTGGCGCCTATGGGTCTTCTTAACCTTCCCCTGTACACTGTTTCTCGTCATTTAGCCCCCATGCATCTCCGAGTCTTGTTATATGGCACAGCGACTTGCACAGCATAATTCCTGCAAACTGTAAGTTTTCCTTTGTTCATTCCTACACTGTACATTATGTCACTTGTTCAACAGATATTTGGCCTGTGTTGTTTTGTCACGTCACTCTGACGACCATTGAAGAAGTCGCTATTATGGTCATCGTCTTTGTTACTTCACTTTATTTATTTGAAGTCTATTTCTTATTCACGTTCTTTGTATTAGTGTTATTTTTGAGTAGGGAAGTAGTTTCTTATGTTGTTACGTCTTACATTATACGCCACTACATAGTCGGTATTAGAACACAATTTCTGGGACACCCTAGTAAAATGTCTTTCATGGGTTAACAACATCCCCAAAATACTATTCCAATGTTTTTGTATTTTGCGTATTCCAGAGGTTCTTACATCGTGTATTTTCAAATATCACTGTAGTTTGTACCGTACACTCGATACGACGTGGAAGAGAATCAATTCCAGTAAAATTTTCTTGTTGGCCATGGTAAGAATTTTCCTTAAGACAATAATTTTCTGACTTTTGAAGTTTCAAAATAATATACTTTCTGTCGAAAAATTTTGTGACACTATGAACGTCCACCATTGTTGTCTTGACATACACACTCATCCTTAACTGGGCAGCAGACATCTGGACCCGGCCAGCACTGTGGTGTTTTGAATGACAAAGGAGCAGCAGGTGGGAAAAGCCATCTTGTCCAGCCTGCCTTACCCTCTTTTCAACCCCACATCCTGGGAGAAAGTAGCTTCCCGCTCATTGCTCCGTGCATGCGTGAGCTGGCGTGCACTTTCATGACAGTGATGTGCCGTTACCCCACCCTCTCCCCGAGCTCCAGAGCCGCGCACGAGAGTGACTGCCACAAGCCGAGAGGCAGTGGGCAGTGACCCAGTGAAAACAGCTGATTTCGGGCAGGATGTCAGTGTCATCCCTACCGTGTCGCACCGACTATGGTCGCGAAGACATAAGATGAGAGAACGGACTAAAAACTGAACTGTACCTGCGAGTGTTTGCCCATCGCATTGCGCCTACACGAGACGATCAACCATGACAACCACGTACTCGGAAGTCCAATCTCGCAGACTTCCGCGGGACAATCGATGGCATGGTGCAACAACTGTGTCAGACCAGTCAGGATACTCGGTAGCATCGATAATGTCAATGTAAGCTATCAGTGTCAGTGTAACGAAACAAGAAACTTTACATTTCCAACTGTGGGATCGACCATCAGAATCATGTACCACTGCATAAAGAGAGAGGCCAGTCGTGTAACACAGGAATGACACAACTGGCTTGTGGAATGCGTACTTGGCCATTTCGTGAAGTGTATTTCTGAGACAGAGCGACAAACTGTGAACGGCGAACACAAGTTTCTGTGTACTTTCTGCACTCCGAAACCACAGCAGTCTACATCATCCACGTTTCCACCTATCGGCCCACCAGATGTCACGGCCGACAACTTACTGCAGCAGGAACACCGAGTTACGTACAGTGACGGTCTGAAGGTGGAGGCCATCACTTGCGGAAGTTGTGGTGTACATTCAATATGGCAACAAGCAGTGTTGGAAGTATGGCAACATCATGGTGGGCAGTACAGATGTGAAAGGTGCGCCAACAACTTACAGTTGCAGCTGCCTCAACTTCCAACACCAGTGAAACAAGCCATGTATCTACCATACCTCCCAGAGGAACACGTGTCTGCCTGGGGGGATGTAAACACTGAGCGACAACGCCAACCTCTGGCAGCATCAACACCACTGGCTTACACGACACAGGCCACGCCAGCTATGATCAGAACCATTCTGGCCAAGTTCCAGTACTACCTTCCTTCACAGGTGCAGCTGGTGAGAACCCTCAAGCTTACATCGAAGACTGCATTCGCCGACTAACCAGGTATGGTGTTTGCGAAGAAGAGTGGCCTAACAGTGTCGGGGATCAACTCACTTGAGATGCGCGTCTGTGGTGGAAAGCAGTGAATTTCTACAGGATTTCTTGGTCATGACTTTTACGGGCATTGCAGTGCCACTTTATCAGCACACGCTCTTCTTCACGCTCGAAGCTCAGTGGTGCTAGAGGAACAGTCACATGAAGAATCACTCACAGAGTTTGCTACGAGAAAAATAAATGCAGTACAGAAATTTAACCGCCAAACGACAGAACAGGAAGTGTTAGAAATAGTAGCTTCTACTGCACATCATGAGTTTAGTTTAGCGTTAGCTCATCTGATTAACTCGACCATTAGTGACTTTAGTGACTTCATGTGTTTCGTTGTTATTCTTGGTTTGTCACCGCAGGAGACTGAAAGATTGCGTTGGGACCGGACCTGCACACCCCCGTGTCGACAGTGTGCCAATGATGTGAATTCAAGCCATGCAACAAGTTGCAGTGTGCACATTCTTCTGCATCACGGTGACTGTCCACAACTGATAGCTCTGCACCTACTCTGGGTAAGAATGAACCACGTGACAACGCTTCGTATAACCGGAAACCTACAGCTCCCTGCTCACTGGACAAGAGAGTGCCCAAATTACGTGGCTAGCAGCACACCCTGCTATGCAGAAAACCACCGGCGGGAAACTAGTTGTTGGGGTAGAGCGACCATGTCACCTGCCCCAGGGTAGGTCTAAAAACATACAGAAATACGTTACAACAGATTTTGATTAACGAGATTCATTCTAATTCAACTAATAGGCCTATTATTCGAAAACTTATTTTACTTAATGGCCAGCCATACCAAGCATTAATAGATACGGCTGCTTCTCATAATTTTGTACGCCAGTGTTTTGTAAGCGTACATGAATTAACCCCGTCAACACATAGGGTTCAGCTTGCAACCATTCAGCATCTAGGCGAAACCATTGGGGAGGCTAGGATCACTGTTAAAATACGCGATATCGAAACCAAAACAACAGCTTTGGTATCAACTGACCTGAGTGAGAAAGCCATCCTTGAGGTTCCCTGGCTCAATGAGTAAAATACGATTGTCGAGCCCGCTGCATTGCACATTCACTTTGGCCAACATGAACGCTGAACAGTTTACAACCTTGCTCCCGGTCCCGAGAATCAAACCTTGGATTTCAGGCTGGAAAACTTTGACCATGCTGTGCTGCCGGAGTACCGGGAGGCAGTACAGCATTTGCTAAGTGAGAGGGGTGACAGACATATTTTCAGCAGCTGACCTTCTCCCCCACACAAATGTATCCGTACACTCCATCCCATCGGAACATGACAATCCTGTATACTCACCATCGCACAGCTACCAGCCACATCAGTGTAGAACCATCAAGCAATAAATTCAGGAAATGCTTTCAGAACGGGTGATAGAACCCGCCAACAGTCACTTAAATTCAGCTATAACACTAGTGCCAAAGAAGGATGGACCATGGCACTTTTGTGTAGACTTTAAAGCAATAACCTCATTACTCATTCAGCTCCTCCGCTGTACATAAATGTACGTGATGCCCTGTCTGCACTCAGCCCAGCCAAGGTGATGACCTCACTCAATCTCCGGTCAGGTTACTGGCAGGTCCCGATGATGTTAACAGACCGGCACAAAACTACATTTACGGCACCAGATGGCCACCGCTTTCAGTTTTGTGCAATGTTATTTGGTCTGAAATGTGCCACCTCCACCTTTCAGTCCATAATGGTACGAGTACTGGATGGCCACATAGGTGAATTCACCATGGCCTATCTGGATAATGTGATCTTATGACTGGAGACCTGGGACGACCACATGACAACTCTCGCCAGTGCTTGAACAGTTAACTGTGAATGGTCGGTAATGCACAAACAAAGAGTGTCAGCTCGGAAAGCTAGAAATTAAGTTCTTGGGTCACATGGTGAGCGAAGATGGCCACCGCTGCACAAAAGAGCAGCTTGACCTAATTATTAATTATGCGGTACCATGCACTCATAAATAGCTATGCAAATGTTTCAGCCTCATTAACTGGATCAGGGATTACATAGAAAAATTTGCAGAACATACCGCCCCATTGACAGCTCTTCTCTCGCCTGGCAGTAGATTTGAATAGACAATGGAACACAACATGTGTTTTGCAAAGGTCAAACAATGGTTCCAGGAGTGCCCTGCACTGGCACGTCATGATGAAAGCTGTCACCTGTATTTACAAACTGACGCAAGTGAGAAGAGTCTAGGCGCAGTACTGTTCCAAATGGATGACGAAGGGGAACGTCTTGTCATTGTCTACAGCAGCGTGAATTTTGGACCAAAATAACAGCATGATAACGTCAATGAGCGGGAATGTCTTGCAGTAGTGTGGGCAGTGAAACAATACAGACAATTCTTGGAATATCAACAATTCACACTGCGCACCGACAACCGCTGCCTCATATGGCTGCAATCAATGCATGAAGCACGGAGTGAATTTGCCCGCTAAGCATTGCTGCTGCAGTCCTATGACTTTGAAGTGCAGCATGTTGCCGGTTCAGAAAACCAGCTGGCAGACGAGCTATCTCGCACCTAAGGCAACATAGTAGAGCGGGACGAAGATGAGTAGGATGACCTTCTACTGCTTCAATCATCTAATTCCAGTACAAACAGTGTTGCCATCCTCTGCAATATACAGACAGTACAGGAAACCACCTGCCTGGAAGATGCATACAAGAACGTGTTTCACCCACAACAAATCTGTGCAGACACACAATGTCGCATCGCTGCATGCGCGGCCGGAATATTGGAGGGGTAGAGAACAGTGGAGGGTAGGCTTGAGACACGGCACCGCGCAACTGAAGTCATTTGGACCCTATTTGTGACCTGGGAGATGCGAAACAGTGTTGCCACATTTGCACACACTACGGAGTTCGCAAGACACCTAATGCAGACTTGCTCTAATCATCACCATCACTTCCATTGGCCTGGTGTGTCGCAGGATACTCGCGAGATTGTGCGACATTGCCCCCTTCTGTAACTGTTTCAAGAGCCACCGTACTGATGGAACGTAGCATCAGCAGCCGCGCCTTCCCTCAGAGCCCTTTGAAACAATAGCATTAGACCTAATGGGTCCATATCCTCGAACATCTAAGGAAAAAACATTTGTGCTCGTCGTAACTGATTTATTTTCCAGGTGGACAGAAGCTTTCCCTCTTGCCTAATGCATGAGCTAAATGTATAGCTCGAATCCTGGAAACAGTTTTTTTCCTGCTCGGGGTTCCTGCATGCCCTTGTCAGACAATGACACACAGCTCACAGGGTACGTGTGGTGACACCTATGCACTAAATAGGGTGTGGAGCACAATACGAGAGCAGTGTACCACCCGAGAGCCAACCCCACGGAGTGTTGCAACCAGGATATTAAGACGCAACTGCGGCTCTGTGTGGGTAAGAACCTCTCGTCCTGGGATGAACAGCTGCAAGCGCAGCTATTCACACCGTGCCGCCGTGTCAATGAGGCACCAGGTCAGACACCAGCAGAGATACTTCAAGGTCCTGACCTACCCCTGGCCGGCGAGTTCACTTGCCCATCCAGAGAGGGCAGGAGCACTGTGGAAAGTAGTTTCACAAGGCGAGATAGGAGACGAGAGATAATAGTTGATGTCCGCTACACACAGACGCGCTACGTGCAACAATAGGTGCTGAAAACTACTAGGCCCCCAAAACCACTGGAACCAGGACAGCTCGTGTGCATGTAAGAACACACACAGTCCTCAGCAAGAAAGAACATCTGTGCTGGGTTAAGTCCCCGCTGGAGCGGGCCCCACAAAATTATACACGTGTTAGGTGCAACCACAAACTTGGTGCAAATAGGAAGCCATCTGCCAACACCTGTACACTGTGACCAGCTACGCCTAGCCTAGCTGGACACTGGTGTCGCGACGATCAGCATCCCTGACATTGAAGCACCTAACGCGACATCAGTAGTGAGTGTAAATAGCGACAACTTGGGTCACCACATGCCTGTGTCAACTGACCGAGATACCTTTCACCCCTCGTTCGATCTAGCGTCACCCGGTCGTCTTTCACCCCTGTTCGCTAGCGGTCTGCAGTTGGCCTGAGTGGAGCCGCAGCCGGCATTGAAGTGTCGCTTGGAAACACTGAACCTGACGTTGTGACGCCTCCCGTAGAAGAATCAAACCCAGCTACGTGGCAAACTGCCCTTGATTAAGCACAAGCTAAGGGGTAGCTCAGCTCACCCCAGCGCTGTGACTCTAGAAGGAAACACTCTCCTGATGTCAGCCCCTGAGAAGGTGGAAACGACATACGACGAAGCGGGCCTCAACGGGCAACAGAATCTGCTTGAGGGGTTCAGACTCCCCTAACCTCATCGACTGCACTCCCGTTGTCACCACATCACGTCGACCAGCAGCGACGAGTTGCAAGCCGGCAGTGACGCCTGGTTGTGCCAGCACCCTCAGTACTGCTGCATTCGTCCGAAGGTAGCCTACACTACCCAAAAAGAACCAGATACTTCGCTCCCAGCCAGCAGGACAGCCCTCTTACGTGACTCCCTAAGGCATGTGTCACCAACCAGCAGCGACACCGCTACTATCTTCAACCTCGGTGTAAGTTACATGTCCCACCATCCTCTTGTACTTGATGCAGGGGGATGAGCACAAGCAAATAGCGGACAAGCGGCCTCGGGAGGGGAGGGCACATGATGTGAACCAGACGTCCACGTATCTTTTTCAGACCGTTTGACCTGCTACAGATCAAACACTACCCTGGTATCAGGTATAAGAGATGCGAATAAGATAATTATCGGCAGCACCACTAACTTGAGCTGGTCAGCTCACCCCCATGTGCCCTAAAGGATTGCTTCAAGTTTGAGACTGTGATTTTTCTAGACAGACTTTGTACCGGTTTGTGACTTTGAATAGTGCGCCGTGTGTTAGCCCACCAATGAACTCGTTATCCCCTCCCGTATAGACTCTGATGCGCTTGCCGCAGCTTCGTGAATGTTTGGCCAGGTTCGGCCGTCTTCGTGCTTCCCCCCCTTTTCCCCTTCTCTTCCGAGCCTAGGCGTGCCTTCCTGAGCGGTTGCTGGTCACTCTTCCTCGGTGCTGCTAGCGAGTGAGTTTACCGAGATCTTCGTGGCCGTCGCGGCACCATGCTTTCATATATTAGTTTCTGGTAAGTCTTATTAATATTCGGAACCTTTTTTCTTGGAGTTTGTCTTTAACCTTCACTAATTCTTTGCGCCGTTAGGCGATGCGGTGCCGTCTCGGTCACGAGGGGATCAGAAACAGCATTTATTTCTATTTGTTAATTAGGTGTAATGTTTCCATTTGACTTGTTATCAGACATTCTACGTTTTGTGATCAGCCTGAGGGCCTTTGTTCAGTACCTTGTAAACCTTATTGATATTAAAAGTGAGTTTGTTAAAATGTAGGGATTTGTGAAATTGTTCCCACGAGATTCGGGCACAAACTAGTATACCTCCCGGGGCACCTCAAACACCGGCTAGTATGAGTGGAAGTGTGCGAGTGTGTACTACGCCAGCACCAAGCCCTCACACTATTACACCCCATTAGGGTTAAGGAATGGGCCACATGCAGTGCGACCATACAGCCCACACCCCTCGGGGAATAATAAAAGTGCCCAAGTTGGCAACCTTACAGTCAAATACTCTTTATTAGGGCTGGGCCGATGCCGATCACCGATCACAATAATCGGCCGATATGAACACATCGGCATCGGCACCGATCCGCAAATGATTTACCGGTCATCAAACGCCGATCATTACATACTAAATCAAAATAAATACGTAAATACTGAATTATGCTGAAAAATACCAAAGTTGTATAATTTAAATTTACTTACATACGTATTATAAGGTCGGCCTACAATTATGCAGTAAGAAAACACAAATTTACAGTATTAAATTACATATGGGTATTTTTAAAACATGCCATATAATTATTTGCCTGAGTTTTTAATTATAATTCACAATAAAAACTTCAATTTTCATGAAAACAAAACTAATTTTAACCCACACCTATTTAATTTACGAAAATCACAGCCATAGAATAGTGTGTATTGAACACCAGCTACTGGAATGAAAATAAACTTTCGCCCGCAGGTTAACCAACTTGAGTACTCACTGGGGTGTGTTCCATCGCATATCAGTATATAAGGAACAGGAAGCAAAACTGTTATACAAGGCAGTTGTAATTCAATATCGGAACACAGTTTGTACTTTGTACCACTACTAGTATTCATATATTCCGTGGTGCGTTTATCTATGGTCGTAGTACGTTGACGTTTGTTGTTATTATTGACGTCTATTTTTTTAGTGAGTGATAAGTTCAGTTTTAGCGATGTCGCACAAAAGTAGTTTCGTATGGAAGTATTTTAAACTTCCTCATAAAGACAGTGCGAAAGCAACGTGCTTGTTTTGCGGTGCAAGTATGTCTCGTGGTGGTACGAATAGCCGAGGGTTTACAACCACAAATTTATCTAGGCATCTTCGTTCATTCCACCACAACAGATTTTCACAAAGTGAAACTTTACCATGTCCCACATCTGCTTCAACCAAATTTGCCGATCATTCATTAACACTTTATTTACTTGTGTTTATTAAGTAAGCTTTGTTTTTAGTTCTTAATTTGCCTGATCGGCAATGATCGGCGCCGATCATCGGCGCAAATGATCGGTATCGGAATGATCGGCAAATTTGGTGATCGGCCCAGCCCTACTCTTTATTATTATTATTATTATTATTATTATTATTTAAATGTAGTTCACACAATAACTTTAGTAATTAGAGACATGTGTTAAATAATAATATGGACAGGGTGAGTGAGATACATTAAGAATTAATTACATTTTAATTAAGGCCGTTGCTATGTTTTCTAATTTCATTAATGGGATGTTTTAAACTTGCTAATGTCCTAAATAATGTAACATGTTTCAATTATTAACTGCATCTAGTGTATTTATTTGATCACCACCACCACTTCATCTTATTTCAATTTGTTGTGTTTTGGCGGGAGATACTGTGCCCTCTGCACACCATCTCCCAGAAGCAGGCTCTTGTTCATCTGACCATCGAGCAGTGCACACATACGGGAGAACTGCTGTTGTGCAGCCCCTGACTCTGTATAGGTTTAAATGTGACAGTAGTTAGTAATATCGGCATTTGTTATCCATCTAGGGGCAGGACTGTCGTCATTACTGGGGTCATAGTTGCAAGAACTCTGCACTACAACATAACGTACTATTAAATTCATAACATCAATAACATTTTTCATTCTTGTATCAGGACTAGGTCTGAACCCAGTAATTTTTGTGCACTGCAGTGTTGAAGAGGCGCGGCCCTGGCCTAAACAGGGGATAAATGTGTGTAAGTATACATATCAAGGCTCAAGATCGCCAACATCCTCGACGCTGCTTGGGGGCACCCACATGGTCGCCGGCCACATGACCTGAGAAAGACGTCTCGTGCTCACATTTCGCCGAGCTAAAACTGCGGAAATGGCGCTTATGGGTCACTTAACCTTTCCCTGTACACTGTCCCTCATCATTTAGCCCCCACACATTTCAGAATCTCGTAAATTTTCATGGTCTTAGCCATTGCTGATGTATTTACACGTAGATCCTCAACTCACTATCATGATCAAGTTAATGAATTTTACTGTTGAAATCTTTATTAATCTTTGCAAAACTTTTTCTATCAAACAATTTTATACAAACAAAAAATGATGTAAATACATACATACTGTTGATAGTACATACAACATGGGAATCACCGAACCCAAAAGATTACTACAAATCCACATAAAAATATTCCGCAACACTACACTTGTAACAAAATTCTTTACATAATTTTCAATCATTCCTTCAAAAATATTTGTTTGAAAATTATCTTGAATACAATGGAAGTGTGGTCATATATCAACATATCTGACTCTAATTCAGAATGTCGTCGTATGCATCAATAGCCTGAACAGTTTTGTGATGGTATTTCAATGATTTGTAGGTATTAACTAAAGTAAAAAATTATTTTTTTGCTGTAAAAAAAGGTTGCTTTTCTCTATTACACTAGTATCTGTCTTAGCAAATGTACTTAAGAACTTCACAGACTTACGAGATTTTCATTTTTAATTCTGATTTCACTTCATTTATACACGTATTTTCAAATGTATATGGGTCATTCCGTGTGAAGTCAGCAAATTATTAATTTTTTGGTTGCTTTATGATTTTGCATTTTTTTATAATTTGACTACTATTACTACTGTTAAAACCATTTTCAATAAATTTTGATCTCTCCCCATATTGGATATAGGCACTTTTAAGTGGTGGTCCACGCAGCAAAATCAGCTATTGCAACCATTTACCAAAAAATCAATATTTAATTTCCCATTACAAGCTTTCTTTTCATTACAATAAACACAACTGTCTTACATACTAAAGTTTTACTTCAAGGGCTTAAAGTTTGGGTTTCAGAAGCTTAAAAAAGGCATTTTTAACCCTTGTAGCTCAAAAAGGGCTATGAACCACACACTTTTATAATTTTTTATTAATACCCTGGGTACCATTGTTTGACCTCACGCATTCAAACCGCTGTGTTTTTCACCCTTACAACGATATAATTTTTTAAAATCCAAAAATTTTCAAAAAATGCCAACTTTCCAGTCATTTAAATTGAAAAGGGATAAACTAATTTTCTTTTTTTCGCTTTGCAGGCATAAACTCCTGTTGGTATGTGACCAATCCCCACAGAAAAAGTTGTGTGGTTCACACTGGTTTAAAAGTTATGAACACTCAAATATCTTCAAAAATCACTTCAGACTTTCAGGAGCTAAAAAATAACCATTACTTATATAACGTGTCTTACACAGGTCTTAAAACATCATACATTTGAATTTCCTTTATTAGTAGCCTGATAAATACTCTTTCATCTTGCACACTCAATTTATCATTTCTTTATACACTTTATGAAAAAAAAAAATTTAAATCAAAACACTTGCAGTTATGAAAAAAGTTACTTAACTAAGAAGTATACATTTTCAAAATTGTTAACATCAAAATTTAACTTATTAATCAATCTAAATTCAGTCCCATGCTTAAAAGTAACAGTTCATAACTTGTAAGCACTCCAAAATTACTTAAAAACCAAACTTAAAATACAAGAATTATTCTAGAATTACTTATTAGTTGCAATGAAGTTATCAAATGCTTAACCAAGCAAAATAGGAAATTAATGAACAAAATACTTTAATTTTTTAACTTACCCTACTTCAAAGTTAATTCCTAGTCTACCATGATACTTATTTGCATATGTATTTTCTTTCCATTTTTTTTGTTCATTATCATTGCCAGGTAAGTGTTTTTTTTTCTTGAGAAATATTCCACTCACTAGTGGCAGTTGAAAACTCAATGGGTGTAAAAAAAATCCAGAATGTTTTTCTTTTCCACCTACACAACAGCCTTTTCTTCAAGTTTGAAGGTGGTAGATGGTCCACCTGATGAAAAAATACCACTTGAACGTCATCATGCTCTTCTAACACCTCTAGCACTTTCCCAATGAACCACTATCCCTATACACACAAGCAATGTAGTCTAGGAGTTTGACATTTTCTCCACTGTTAAAATTTGCAGCATTGGTTACCTTGAACACAAAGTTAGATTGTTCGAAAGTTGAAGAGACTCTACTTATCTTTAAAGTGGTCTGGTCTTGAGGAATGAAGCAGTGATGTTTTTGTGTCTGGGGCACTTGCAAATCTTCAGGGAATTTTGAATTAAGATTTCTTACCACTTCTTATACTTCTTCTCTACTCTATTTTTCTTGCAGAACTGGCACATTGTTTCTGGTGTTGTGATGTGGTTTGCCGTAGTTCGCTGTAGACATGCTTTTGCCACTAACCATTTAACTGTACCCATACGCCATAACATGGCCCTTTATCATGACTTGAAGCAAAATGGTGCCACTCTGCCTGGAGGCCAAAATCATCTTAATGTTTACATAAATTCAGAAAGTATTTTCTGTTTTTGTACTTTTGGGCAGCAGCATCGGAAGAATACATTTATTTATTTATTCAGCCTCACATAAACCCCAATACATGATGAGAGTGATTTGTCAAAAAATACGTTCTTTAAGATAAAAACAGATATGTACAGGGGATGTTTACATTAAACAAATAAAACACAACAAACATATATTGACAAAAAAGAGTACAGTCAAACGTTCGTAAAGCATAGTGCATTAACATATTGTCATATATAGTCACGTAATGGTGTGTGGATCATTTCAATATTCTTCCACTTTATAATAAGCTTTCATAAGTAAGTATGATTTCAACTCATATTTAAATTTATTTATATTATTGAAGGTTTTTAATACTGTAAGAAGTTTGTTTATCAGTTTCTTTCCCATGTAGTATGGAGTACGGGAAAATTTTTTAGTTCTATGTGTAAATAGATGTAAATCAACAGCTTGTCTAGTATTGTAATTATGGTAGGTATTATTTGTTGGATTACAAGTGTTCTTTACAGCAAATACTATGGTATGATATATGTACAGACTGGGCAAAGTTAAAATTTTTAGCTTTTGGAAAAACTCTCTACATGGTGTTTTGCAGTGAATATTACTTATTATCCTGACATTTTTTTCTGTAAAGTAAATGCCTTGAGCCAATTTTGAGATCACCCAGAAAATAACCCCATAACTTAATAGAGATTGTATATTAGCAAAATAAAAACTTAATACTCCTTGGGTGTTGTATATTTGATTTAATGTGTGAATGGCAAAGCAAAATGAACTCAATCTATTGCAGATTGTATTGATTTGTTCATTCCAGTTTAATACACTATCAATAAAAACACCCAAAAATTTTGTCTTCTCAACAGTGTTTAACTGATTGATTTCATTTAAGCAAGTTGCCGCATATAATGATTTTTCTTTAGTCTTTTTCAGAAAAAAATTCATAATGGATGATTTTTGTGTATTGAGAACCAGTTAATTATTAATGAACCATATGGACATATTTACAATAGCTTGAGAAGTTTCATTTGTGAGCAAATCTTTATCTTTATTTGTGATAAGCACATTAGTGTGGTCAGCAAACATAACTGTTTCTCAGTTACTTATAGCCCTAGGAAAATCATTTATAAAAATAATAAATAAAAGCGGGCCTAAAATAGAGCCCTAGGGTACTCCTACATCAACTGGCAAAACTGCAGATAGCTGACTTGTTATGTATTTATTGTCACTACAGTTTCTTATAGAGGTTACCTGTTTAAGATAAGATAAGTATGATCTGATTAGCATATTTGTATTTCCTCTTATTCCATAACGTTCAAGTTTACTTAACAATAATTCATGGGCGACACAGTCAAACGCCTTAGATAGGTCAGCAAAGATACCATTTACTTTAAGGTTATTGTCTAAGGCTGAGGCAATTACATTGATAAAATTATACATAGCTTGCACAGTGGGTCTGCCTTTCATATATCCATACTGTGACTCAGATAAAACATTGCTGTTATTTTAAAAAGTAATTATTTTTACAGCTAATAATTTTTCTAGAATTTTTGCGAAGGGTGAAATTAATGAAATTGGTCTATAATTATTCATTACTCTAGTTTTCCATTTTTGAAAAGTGGAATAATTTTAGAATACTTTAATCTATTTGGAAATGTACCCTGGGTTAAGCATTCATTAAAAATATAGCATAAGGGAAAAGATATATGATTTTCTTAATACTACAGTTGATGTCTGACTTTATGATTGGAACCCACTTATTCTGAAATGCATAAAATGTAGCTGTGTTGTTGTTTAAACAGTCACTAATAAAGTATATACACACTTTGACAGCAGGTATGACCATCATCATCTTTGTAATAAATACAAAATGGGTATAATATTACCTGGCTGTTCACCCAGTTATAACTTTGTACCATGTCTTGTATTGTGATGAAAGAGTAGTTTTCTGCAAAGTCAACAACAACAAAACATTCATTAGTTTGTACAGTTTCTTTTTTTTATTTTAAAAACTTTTGACTGCATTTTTGCTATGTACTGATGGATTTTCAATGTGGTCAATTTACTCAAGAGATTTTCTTCAAACTCTTCATAGGTCGCCACTACTGTCACAAGATTACCGCGATCTGTCGTGACCCACTGGTGGTAAGTTACAGTTTCTTCTGTGTTTCCAGGTTAAATTTGTTTCAAAGAACATCAACAGGTGGGCAATTTATGCGCTCTCCAAACATACATGATTCATTTTCAATGTCACACACAGTCTTCTTAATGAGGTCCGTACAGCTACCAAGTTTTGCAGACCTTGTCATGAGTTTAACATTTCAATGAGTTATACAAACACACACACTATGTGTACCATGAGGTCCTGCAAGAATACACCACTTTGGACGTAGAATACAAAACTTGGGAAATCCAACAGTCACATTTGGATAGCTCTCCTTGAAATTAACATACAAATCTTTCAAATTACAAAGGATCAGTCATTTTTGTTTCAACTGCTTTTTACCCTCAAGGCAAACTGATACATTATCTTTTATTCCAGGACATGGCCTACTTACATCATCATTTTGATAAAACTGGGTGATCAATCTACAGTGTCCTGTGACAAACTTCTAGCTGGCTTCTTCAAGTTTACTTCCTGTATGATTCCAAATTATTCCACAGGGTTGTGGGATTTTCTAACAAGGTATACAGAAACTCCAAACTCTTTAGCAGTTTTTTCAATTGTCCAACTTTTAGGCATTACACAGATTACCTTTATTCTCTCAGCATTTGAAGTACATGTTTTTAATCTTTGTTTAATATTTTCAATTAAGTAGACCATATCGTCACCTTCAAGACTGACTGCTTCATCCCTTTCCTTGAAATTCAGGACATTAAATGAACCAAGCAAAGTTTGTTTAACTGCTTTAGACAATTTGGTTATTGTTTTCTCCACTTCTGTGTGTTTTTTACTGTCACTAAGCTTCATAACTGTTATTGGTGAGACACCCAATGAACCAGCAGCTTCATTTACAAATGTTGTGGCAGTCTCTAGAGTAGAAATTTATTCTTCACAGTCTTTTCTTCACTTCCTTCATAGCTAAGCCATTTTAAGCAAGTACAACAAGCTTGGGTGTGTATTACTTAGTTATAAACTGAATTCTATTAACAGTTTTTTATAGCTTTCTTGTGGCATGAAAATGGATCACAACAGCTACCTCCAAATAAATTATGGTTTTCGTCTACAAATCTTTTATGATGGTAAGTGCATAACGTATTTACATTTCCAACACTTAACTCTCCTTTTAAATATAGTAATGTCTCCAGAAGAATGAAGAATAATCAGAAACCAGTGGCAGCCGGCTGTGTAGCGCATGCACTGAGCATATTCTTGCCAAAAATATATTTCCATATTCGTCTGTGTAGCAACACTGTTTTTCTGTTAGGAGAAAGTTATATCGCTTATCAGCTAATCCGTGCTAAAGCTCTAGGGATTAGCCGCACAGGGGTTGATGTGCAGTGCCATGTAGTGCACGGGAAAGCTACGTCATAGTAGGTAAAAACAGTCAAAGTTACATCCCCTACCCCGCAACTGTCCCTGAAATCCGTGCAACGAAGATTTCTGCCGCAACTGCCAAAACCCCCCGAAAACAACAGAACCAAGCAGGGTGGAAATTTTTTAGGTGGCTTGACAGAGACCAGTTCCCGGACAACTTCCATTCTGTTTACTACGTGTATTATCTGGGTTTCGCGTGAATTAGGCATGTGAAAAGTTTTTTCTTGTGCAATGAATTCAATGGGTGTGCTGTTGGATTCACCTTGCATTTGTGTTTTTCCTTTGGTTACTGTGATTCCGGTACTGTGAAATTTTATATATTTTTTAAGACCAACAAGAGATTTCTTGATCTCTGTGTATAAGTTATAAAAAGCGCAACATCGCGCGACTTTGCAACGTAACACAGCTTATGAGTATAATTTCTTCGGCAACATGACTGTGATTAAAAGGTAAACAAGAAGTAATAGTTTATAATATTTGTTTGCATGCAATGCATGCTGTGGAGCTATGTTGGGTTTATGATGGTCGGTGAATGTGTAGTGTGACTTCATTAGTGGATATATAACCTTCTGCTGGAATGATGGTACTGCTGCGAGCTGAAAAGGTTCAGTCCACGTTTAGATAAGTATGAATCGTTTTATACAGCATTTTAGATTGATCAAAACTTAACAATATCTGAATTTAAATCACTTGAAGTTAAGCTGTTATTAAGAGTTAATATTTACCGATTAATTACCATTACATAAAAAATACAACCTGTTATTGTTTCTCTAAACTGCAATGAAAATGTCTAAGTCACATAAAAAAACCTGATTTAACCATGGACAGACTATGCAAATTTTCTCATTGAATATTTATGTTTGAGGTTATATTGCAATACGTTAGTCCAAGAAATTATAAAAACTACTGATGTTTCAATTTAATCACACAGAATATACATATTTGAGTTAACATTCAAAATAAATATTAAAATTATAAAAATATATCATGGCAGAAAATTAAGGAATTAAATTTAATTTTGTATTTTTGTGCCAAAAAATAAATATAAAAAAAAAACAATGTTAATTCTGCAGAAAATTATTTTACCACAAAATATACTTAAAAACAACTATTTATTATTTTTAAAAACAAAAATTTTCTAGACAGTTTCTAATTACACTTTTAGCTTAGGAAAGAGTATGTGTATTTACGCTGGTGTTAAACACTTTTACGTTAATGTCAAGCATTCAGAGAAAGTAAATTATTTTAATTGTACCAGGAAATTGATTGGTAAAGGTCGCGACTGTCAAACAATCAGGTTGCTTGATTTCCATCATGGCGATCCTTTTCGAATCCCGGTGGGATCGCCCCTGATTTTCGCATATAGAAATCTTACCGGAGTAATTGATGTTGTTGCGCAGGGTTGGTGGTTTTTCTCGGGGATATTTCGCATACCCCATGCTTGTATTCCGTCAATGCTCCATACCCACATAATTGGCACCTTTCATCATGTTTAAATACCATAGCTGCTATAAAAACTGTGTAGTGTGCAAGTGTAGTTGTAAGAAATTTAACAATAATAGTTATCAGTCTTTATCCTTCAAGGGCAGTTTTCTGCCAATAAATATCTGCCGAATAGTTAATAAAATTCATTTAATTATAGCTTTGTGATATATAAATTGAATTTTTCTATGGAATTTTTTTAGCAGTATATTTTATGTATAAAAATATTACAACTATTGAAAGCAATCTATTGATATTTCTAATTTAGAAACTCCTTAAATAGCACCTTTTTGCACTTTAATATTAAATTTTTCCCACGGGAGGACCCCTAGACCCCCACTTTTGGCTTGGGGTATGGGTATTTGAACTTATAAAGGCATTAATTAGTGTTGCACTGAGCTGACTGGAGGCACCGGCTGCCACCCTCAGAAACACATTTTATAATCGACTTACCATAGGAATTGTTCTTACAACTGTTTTTAAACAATGTACCAATGGAACACATTTCAGTCTTAAACTTGGACATTTCTCAAAAGCCTATTATTACTTGTTTAACTTTTCTGATGCATTACAATTGCATGTACAAAATAAAGGTTCCAAGAAACAACTCAACAAAGAGAACTTCCACAACAAGGCTAAAGTGGACAGAAAGCTCATAACAGACTAAGATAAGGAGCATCAAACATTTCCTCTACCGGTTTCATGAACCAGCAAGTTGAAACTCGCTTACACCAGGTCTGTGCAGGTTCAGCTGAAGACATAGCCCCTCCAGCAAACAATCTCACAACACCAGACATGTAGAAACATGTAAGTAGGCTTGTTAAACAATATAAAAGATGGCTTTTTAAGCTTATACAAATTTTTGGTAACCATAATGTTTAAAGTTCAACATTAACTATTTTAATGCAAATGAAACATTTATGCATATACAGGAAATTACTAGTTATAAACTATCACTTTTAGCATGACACTGAGTTTAGAATTATTAATAAGTTACATTTTGAAGTTAACATTTTAACAATGTATACTTCTTAGTTAAGTAACTTTTTTTCATAACTACAAGTGTTTTGAATCTGAATATTTTTTTTCATAAAGTGTGTAAAAAAAAAAAAAAAGATAAATTGAGTGTGCAAGATATAACAGTATTTCTCAGGCTACTAATAAAGGAAATACAAATGTTTGATATTTTAAGACCTTTGTAAGACACATGATATAAGTAATGGTCATTTTTTAGCTTAGCTTGAAGTGATTTTTGAAGATTTTTAAGTGTTTATAACTTTTAAACCAGTTTGAACCACAAAACTTTTTCTGTGGGGATTGGTTACATACCAACTGGAGTTTATACCTGCAAATCAAAACTAAATTCAGTTCAGCCATTTTAAATTTACATGACGGAAATTGGGCTTTTTTTTTTTAATGTTTGGATTTTAAAAAATTATATCATCGTAAGGGTGAAAAAACACTGCAGTTTGAATGTGTGAGGTCAAAGAGGGGTACCCAGGATGTTAATAAAAATATATAAAAGTTAGTGGTTCATTCCCCTTTTCAAGCTACAAGGGGTTAAAATGCCTTTTTTAAGCTTCTGAAACCCAAACTTTAAGCCCTTGTAGTAAAACTTTAATATGCAAGACAGTTGTTTTTATAGCAATGAAAAGCAAGTCTGAAACCTTATCTGCATGTCGGTAAAAACAGGAACTACATAATTGTAATGGGAAATTAAATATTAATTATTTTGTAAATAGCTGCAATAGCTGATTTTGCTGTGTGGGCCACCACATAAAAGGGCCCATATCCAATACGATGAGAGAGAAAAATTTAATGAAAATGGTTTTCTCCTATGGGATAGTGATAGTAACCGTAGTTAAATTATAAAAAAAAATACAAAATCGTGTTGCTACCCACATTTGCTGATTTCACATGCAATGACCCACTATGATAAAAGAGGTTTTGTTAACATTTTGTAACAATCGACCTCATAACATTTGTAGTGTTTGGTAGCAGCCAAAGTGACAAATTGTTCACATTCAAGTTAAACAGAGGAATCAACGTGTCATGAAAGTTCAAATGAAGAGCAAGCTATGCCAGTTGGTGATATAGGAACAGGGCCAGTTGGTGATATAGGAGCTGGAAGAAGATAGTTTTCTATTAGCCATTACTTTATGTACTCGTAGTGTAGAGCATGGGATAATACAATTATATTCTGTCTTGTTACCATGATGAACCTAACTCAGGTCGCAACACTACTAACATCAAACCTAAGCTGCGATATATACTATTTACGACTGCCTCCAACCATTCCACAGACACAAAAACTATGTGTGCAACAAATAAGTTATGTTAGAACTAGTTAATTTTATTTTAAAAAAATACTAGAAATAATAGTATTTTTTTTATTCACAGTATTAAACACTAAACAAAAATAATTTTATGGTTAATGTGAACCTCATTATGTGTAATAAAATATGTACCAAATTTGAAAAGAGTAACATCATTAGTAAACTAAGTAATACAAACAATTAAGGGGTTTTAAAAACTTTTAATTGTTCTTCCCAATAATAATAAAATATTTACTGACAACATTTATAAAATTCAAAAAGCTTTCTAGAAACATGAAAGGAAACCATTTGTAATCACACTCATAAGTTTACTGATAGGAATTTAAATTCCTACAAAAATATTTTTAGACCCTTCAATGATATTGATTAAGAGCAAAATGTTTAGCTTATGCATGCTGACACATTATCTTGTCATTATCTATTTAAACTGCGGTAGTAACTAAAAACAGAAATAAAAATCTGTATGTATGTATTGGCCAACATATTTCTACAGGAAACATTAATTTTTGTTCTTAATAATATTGAAAACTACTTAATTCCTGTTAAAATGTTTGTCTCTCCCAACAAATTTTACAGATGTTTCTTTACAACGATTATCAAGAAAATTCCTAGTAAAAATGTTTGAAATAAATCTTTACATTTGGATTTTGGGAACCTCAAACCATCATATTTTTTTATTATCTTGCAAATAAAACAGAATTATACACTTTCGGACATCACACAAAAAGACATTTGCCAGCATATTGAAAACAAACAGGAAACATGGACCGATATATGTATTTTAGAACGTATTTTTAAATGCATGTCCTACAGAAACATAAATCCTTTTAATCTAAACTCCTAATGAATATCTTTGTAAACATTATGATTTTGTGAATAAAGAAAAGTTTAAGATGTGCATTGAAAGACATGGTTGACGATTTTCTAAAGCTCAATATTTTCATTCAGTGGCTTTGATTTTGGAAAGGATGAAACTCGGAAATACCTCAGTGAACTTGGTGTGGTGAATGCTGTTGACCCAGTCAGGAACTGACGCGAACCCTTGATATACGGGCACCACCTAGACAATATCACCACTGTCAGCTTTGCCAAAACAAAGCAAGTCAAACAAGCAAATATATATGGTTCACGTTGCTATGGAGTCATTCAACAAGTATGTGAACTTTATAATGGTTAGGTGGCATCTGATTGTTTTGCTCTTGATTACATAATTGGGATATGGAAGTTTCAAGCCCACAATTTCTCTGTAAAATGAGAGATTAAGAAATTATAAACTACAATGATAAGTTTATCTTGCATGCAAGTGGTAGTAGCAAATAGTTAACATTGCATCCACACTTGCCATTTAAGGAGTATTAGTTGATACTGGCAAAGCTCTTACCAGATTCAAAGTTTTGACAGGACACAAACATTATGTACTTTTTTTTAAAGAAAACTTAACTACTTTTGATTGAAAGAATAACAGATGTGTAAACATATTAAAAGTATTTTCCTTCAAGAACCTTTGATATTTAATAATGAAAAATGAAAATGAAAACCAATTTGGTTTATAAAATATTAAGTGACATTACATTCCCACTGTTATTTTTTTGTAAGTGAATTTTGAGCTACTAAGCATATCCTTACTGTGCCGGCACTCACTTCAGCTTGATTTGTCAAATATTTAGTAATAGTCAAAATTGATAACAACTAATAATGTATACGCATGGAAATAAACTGATAAAACTATTCATACACAGTCCTCATTAGTAAAAGAATGTATTAATGTGACAGGCCCTAATTACCTGTGAGCAAATATGACTACTTTAAAGTTCGTCAACAACACCCAAGTGTTAGGTAGGCCCTATACTACTTACTACATACAAGTATTATAATCTAAAGAGATATAATGCTGAAACCCACTAGAAGTGAGCTGCAGCTAATACTGCCTGACAAATGCATGCAGCCATCATTCTCTTTCTGTCAATAAATTAGTTATTCAGCTATTACCAAGTGAGGTGGCATGATAACAACACACTGAACTTGTCTCCAGGGCCGTGATTCGATTCCTGTTCTAATCATCCCCATTTAAATTTTCTGTAGTTTTGTGAAAACACTTAAAACAAATATTTGGATGGTTCCAAACAACTGGCAACAGCAGACTCCCTCCCCATACCCAATTACTGAAGCCAATGGTTCCGTATTTGACCTCGTTGTCAACATGAATTTAATCAATCTACCAATGTGCTAAAGCTGCTTCAGTCATACGAAGTTGTCCCTATTTCAAGTGAAAGTATCTATAGTTTCCTCGACACATTCTTCGTACTATCTCTGCAAGCTCAAAGATGACCAAGAATTAATGTTGGCACAGCAAACTGGGATGCTCACTTCCCTCAAAAGAGATATGGGTTCAATTCCCAGCAAGGTTGACTCATAATTTCACGAGTGGGAATAATGCCAGACGTGACTGGCTGGCTGATTTCTCATAGATCTCCCATTTCCCCAACATTTCCATTCCAGTGTTGCTCCATAGTCACATCATGTCACCCTCACGAATGCTGAAAACCTTGCTGTTTAGCTCTGTCTGAAAAAAATCTCATAAGTTCTTGAATTACTCTAAGATTACCTGATAATGTTGCAAATATATCAAATGTAAACATTCACACTGCATACAGTAAATACATTTGAAGAGATTTACACAAAAATAAACATAACTTTCTTGTTTTATGCTGATAAGGCCTTAAGCTAACAAAATTTCTTCAATGTTTGCATAGTGAAGTTCAGAACTTTATTCTGTGAAGTTGGAAATGAGAGCTGACAAACTTTTAACAAATAATAACACTATTATTTAATGCAATATCAAAGAACTACCTTAGCAATGAATCTTAGCTTCCAGGCTGGAACTATGTTAAGGTAACAGTAGTAACTACCACACAGTGGCTCTAACATAAAAACAAAAATATGTAATGTTTCTCAAAATAAAAAAAAATTACTAAAATTCCAACTAAACACTAAAATATTTTGAACAGGTTGTAGACTTTTACTGCCCTGCACAGAAAAATTCGAAATTTTATCATTTTACGAAACACTGTCCTACTTTTAAATTTTACTGTAACTGAAATTTCCCACAAATAAAACAGTGTTTGGTTCTCTAGTTTTTGTACAAGTGCATGTCAAAGTAGTGATTTGACAATTTTTGCTACTTACCCAAGGTGAAAACTATTCAAACGATACAAATGAAATAATTTTGAACGGTATTAAACATATTAGCTACAGAATGACATTTTTTTTTATTTCATGTAAGAACTATTTTAAAAAAATACAGGTATCTAAAGATATGTAAAAAATAACGTGCATCCAAAAAATTTTTCAACACAAACAATTTTTACGTGAAATTACAAAGGTGTCATTCTGTAGCCTATTACACTCACTTTCACTCCAAATATTTCATTCATATTGTTTGATTAGGTTTTACTTTGGGTAAAAAGCGAAAATGGTCAAATCGCTACTTTGACACGCGCTGTTACGAAAACTGTGGAATGGAAAAATATTTTATCTATTGGTAACTATTAACGCAATATGTAAGAGTTCTACAGTATTTGATAGAGTTATAAAACCATGCATTTTTGGTACAGAGCAGTTTTAACCCTTAAGCAGGGATGCAGCAAGGTTTCTGGAGGCCTGGGGCAGGAAGGTGTTTGGAGGCCCCTAACATATGAATAAAAATTTTAGAAAATATTATTTGCCTACTATTAGGGCAAGGAGCTGGGGAAATTCTGCCCCTTTCCCCCCCCCCCCCAAACCCATTTCGTTGCTTCAGCCATGCCCTTACGTCAAAATGGATGTATACTTATGAGCAAAAGATGCACTGCTGCAAAGAGCAAGCTCGTACAGTTCTGGAGAGCAATGTCATTTATTTACATTTATTCATACTTTTTAAGCCTCTTAATATTATTTTAAGTCTTTAAATGCTGCCAGTATCTACAAATGCCAATAGAAACAATTTTCACAATGTTGCAATTTAAATTTTTTTACACACTACTATTTCAGGTGTTGCAGCATTTACACAGAAATAAAATGAGCTCTTAGGGTTTCCTGCTGCCATCTCTCTGCTACGCAATACAACTGTTGTGACTCAATAATGAACAACAGTTACTTTCAAATACAAAGAATATATTGCAGCATAAATACTACTCACATGAATCCACATACTGTACATAAAATGTAAAGTGTTGTATTTACCACTACACCTAAATGCAAATTGCAAAGTGGGAATTAGCAAGTGATAGCAGTGACTGTAATGCTTCTAAGTCTAAAAGTGACGTTCACAAAGATTATCATATTGAAGGAAATAAACTACATCCTGAGGTGAGTATCCAAACCATCACTACTTCCAGTAATGTTATTGGTGTTTTTCTGTGGCAGAGTGATTGTGAATTTTCACAACAAACATGGCACTAAGATACGGCACATAACATTTCAGATAATACTGAATTATCTGAAAATCCAAGTGATCTGAAGTTATTCAAACAAATTTTTTATATAGATTGGGTTGACTATATTACCCGTGAGACGGAAAATATTTTACTTTTGCCACATATAATGTTGATGAGAAACAACATTCCAAAGTGAAACAATACAATAATGCAAGAGTTATATACTTTTTTTTACAGTGAGCATGCTAATAACACACACTTCAAATTCTTGACTAAACGATTACTGGTATACTGACTCTTTTTGACAACACCAACGTTATGTAAAATAATGTCTCAAAATAATTATACTCAACAGATCAGACATTACTCTACAATTGGGCAAGAACCTCATACGATAAACGTCTACTGGCCAGCTAAATGCCTAAATATTCAACTCAATCTCATCACCAGATTCACTCACTGCTCAGGAGCAGGGTAGATAGCCACCAGTAAACGAAAAAAATAGGAAAGTGAGCTGACATGGTCTAATAATATAGATCTGTCAGACTGGCGACTAAAATATATCGCTTCTGCAGATTTTGCCATATTTTTAAAAATAGGCTGCCAACATACTGCTCTTGTGTATGCTCGGAAAACACTTTAAACATTCAACGACTGAGTAGATCTATGTTTAAGTACTTAAAAATATTTTTTTATTATTTATGGTAGGGATCAAAATTATTTATCACCGATCTAACAGAATCACAGATCTAATGACACAATTATCGGGCACCGTGCAATGTCGTTAGATTGAGGTTTTAATGTAGTACTTACAGTCGTCATGTGAGATTGCAATGATATACAAATTGTGGCACTGTGTTTTTTGAGTTTTTAATGATTCAAATGATAATAATGTGAAGGACAGTCATTTAATAAATACACTACCAAATATAATTTGTGTAATTATTCCACTGTACCCTAACGCCAATATTTAACTATCAGTTGCAGTGCTGCAGCCTTCTGAGATGGCCACACGTGCTATTGCACCCGCAGTTTATTGCCGGTTTGATAATTATCATGTCACTCTGTGGTAGATAATTCTAATTTTGAAGGATTTCCATTCAATGCTAAAGTGCACAAATGCAATGAATCAACATTAAGTGGTGAAGATTCAACGACATTCGTGTGCCTTAGATGAAGCCGTAGCAAAACAAAGCATTAGTGATTTTGACAATGATGGACTTCGAAATGCTTACAAAACTAGAAGAAGGACAAAACTACATTACCACTATCGTATCAACTCTGCAGGTAATAGTGAATAGCCTCGATTCACAAGTAGAAACCCTACAGAACAACTGCATCTTAAAAGCACTCATTGATGACCAGAGGAAGGAGCTTCACATTTTAAAGGGCAATTTTTGTGGTAACTTGCGGCGATAATATTGATAACATTCATATCAATAGCTCCCAAGTTCAAACCAAAAAAACCTTCAGCCAGGATGTTAGAAATCAACACCCTAGCCACACCCAGATGTCTTCAGTCAATGGTAAGAAGGTCACCAAGCCTTCATCTAGTCGGCAGAAAACAGAGACCTGTCAGTAACACAGGTTCATGTTAATTTCGAAATTGGCCCTCGACTGTCATGGCAGTTCCCGGAAGTCGCTGAGCCAATAACAAAAATGTAGCTAAATGAAGGCCCATCTTGCTGATGACAACAACTTGACAGTCGTAAACAAACCATGCCAGGGACAAACCCTTGAGATGTTCACGTGTGTGACATGCAGGACAGTCCATCACAGAACTTGCTCAACAGCGGGAGAATTAATGCTGTTCGGAGATGAGGTGTTTGTGTGTGGGCAGTGTGTCAAAAAAGACAGTGGTAGCGAGGCATGCAGCACAGACCCCACACAAGAAGGGCAAATGACGGGAGAGCACGGAGAAAACCGAAGGACTGTTACACGGGATGGCCCGCCACCCACCACAGAATGTATCACTCCCAGAGTTTAGTGGAATGATACTGGACGATCCCGACAGATTCACAGACAGTTGTGCAGAACGATTAGGCCAGTATGGCATCCCAGAGGAGTGGCCGGAGAGTGAGTAAACAACTCCGGGGCGTAGCATGTGAGTCGTGGAACATCTGTGGTCGCCCCTCGTGACTTGGATGGACTTAGCCACATGACTGAGGACACAATTCACGCAAGAGCAAGCAGTAGAGAGCTGCATGGCCAGGTTCTACGGGAAACAACAGAGATAGGGGGAATCAGATGATAGGTTTGTCGCACTGAAAATACATATTTTTTGATGTGTACAAGCATTGCCAGTGATATTGCGGTTAATGTTGGCACCACTGCAGCAGTTCGTGAGACCACAACCAGGTGATGACATCGCGGAGTTTGTGGAGAAGGCTCTCGCAGCAGAATGAGGACTGAACCATCTCTTGTGAGCCATACAGAGCGGACTGAGGTGCGAACGGGGGGAAGGAGGACAGACTGAACTGAGACAGATTGAAGCACCAACTCAACAACAGGCACAGACAGGGCAACGAACTGCCGCAATGTAGAACATGCGAGAGAGGGGTACGACATTGGCACACGGACTGCCCAGTGCGGAATCCGCCAGGACAACCGGCAGGAAACAGACAGTGAGCAGAGGTGCTGGGTGTGCAGACCTCGCAGCCAACCTAATGAATACATGCCAGAACCCAAACCTAGGCCAGATAGTGTCACGACTCGGCAAGTTACTACACATTCCTGTACGCATGAATGGACGAGACACCGCCGCTCTGGTGGACATAGCAGCATCGCACACCTTTGTCAGACCAGAGTTCACGCATTCAGGAGTGTACCTGAGCGCTGACACCATCTACCTAGCAGCCCGGGGCCGATCCTGCGCGATGATGCGAACACGATGGAGATCCAGCTGCGGGACCTGACAACGATGACTGTGGCGGTCGTCGTGGACGATCTGAGGGAAGTTGTCATGCTGGGACAACTCTGGCTGGAGCAGCAGGAGGCGGTGATAGAGGAGGCAGAGACACGCCATCACGTGGGCAGCAGGGACTGCCGCACACCTACGCAGTGGGCAAGTCCAAACCTATCCTACTTAAGTGTACCACCTTTGAGGATCTGGAACACGAGGTGCCGGAGGAGTTCCAGGCCCGCATGGACGAGGTCATCCAAGAGTTCATGACTGTGTTCGGTTTCTCAGACATGCTGCATGCGACTGTGGCAGCCAAACACCCCATCCCGACAAACGGTGATTTCCCAGTGTATATTGGTTCCGGCAGAGACAGGTTACCCGCGAACAGGTGACCGAGATGCTGGCTGAGGGGATTATCCAGCCCACTCAAGAGTAGCTTTAATGCGCAGATTGTATAAGTGCCTAAGAAAGATGGGACCCTGAGACTGTGCGTGGATTTCCATCCGCTGAATGCCATGACACAATCAATGCAACCCTCCCAGATTAGCATTGATGATGCTCTAACAGGGCTGCAAAAGGAAAAAGTTTTCTCCATGTTAGACCTTAAGTCCAGATACCGGCAAGTTCTGATTCATCCCACAGACAGGGAGAAAACCACGTTTACAACACCAGATGGTGGCAGATTTCAGTTTATAGCAATGCCGTATGGCCTTAAGTGCGCATCTGCCACATTCCCGACCATGATGGTGAGAGTACTGGAGGGATTGATCTGGGATTTTGTGAAAGCATAACTCAATGACATCATCATCTGGTCAGACTCGTGACATGAACATATTCAACATGTCTGCCGAGTGTTAGAGTGACTAGCCACCCATCAGATTGTAGTGTTGCTGGCAAAATGCAGAATACGGCTGTGCATTGTAAAATATCTGGGCGACATGGTGCACGAGGAAGGAAATTACGCACATCCCCAACACCTTGAGAAGATTGTGAACTGGGATCCCACACGCACCTATAAACCGCTGCAGAAATTCGTTGGCCTCGCCAACTGGATGCGCAAGAATGTGCCCCACTTCGTGAATGCATGCATGCCCTGATGGAGATGATCTCATACCAGAAGTTTCATTGGACAGAGGAATGCGCACATACTTTTGAGAAATTATAGCAGATATTTGCGACGTGCTACATGTTGTTGCATATAGAACCAGAGTGCCGCTTTTATGTCCAGACCGACCGCAAGCCTGGCAAGAGCCGGGGCCGCGCTCTACTAGCTGGCAGACAGTGAGGACAAACTGATCACTGACTATGGGAGTGTTAAATTCTCGCAGACGCAGCAGCGCTACCACAGAAACAAACGCGAGTGTCTGGCAGAAGTGTCGGCCCTATGCAAGTACAGGCCATACCTAGAGGGGCAACAGTTTACCCTGCGCACGGACAACCAATGCCTAACTAGGCTGGATAGCATGCAGGGTCGCAGGGGCAAACTTGTGCAATGGGCATTGATGCTGCAGTAATTTGATTTTACAGTAGAGCATGTCACCGGGAAGAACAACGAACTGCCCGACGAATTGTTACGTAACCCCGCAAACGAATTAATGCAACAGGAGGTGGAGGAGTGGGACGTGCTATTCCTCCCAACAGGCGAGAGCGAGTCCAGGATGATGAAGCGAACCCCCTACTACTACTACAGGCAATAGGCCAGGGAACACCCCAGCAAGGGGAGATGTGGACAGAAGTGTTCCGCACAGTGGAAATGGCACAAGTCACATCAATCAATGCGATTGCCCTTCGAGAGGCATGTGCGGAGGGGGCATATGAAAACCTAAGAGTGGTCGACGATGTGCTACATGCACGCCTGTTGGGGAGCACGAATGCCTGGCACATATATGTACCACAGGTACTATGCCCATGACCGTGAGGACGTAGGGCACCCAGGGACCGACCAGATGTGACAATACGTGGCAGAACACTTACATAGACCAGTGATCGCCGTGGACACAAGAGCGTACATACGCACGTTCTGAACAGTGCCAAACATGAAAGGCTAGGTGAACAGAGGGCACCGAGCAACAACGCCCACACCAACCGACAGAGCTCTTCCAAGACCTAGCGATTGACCTGATTGGCCTCTACCCAAGGACGCAACAGGGAAAGAGGTTTTTGATAATGGTGACGGACCTGATAAGCCGGTGGGTGGAGGCTTACCCAGTCGGCAATGTGCGAGCTAGCACCATTATCACAGTGGTAGAGAAAGAATTCTCTCCCCGGTGGGGTTACCCCAAGTCCATTTTGTCAGACAACAGGAAACAGTTCGTGGGGCGGACGTGGAAACAATGGTGCAGAAACCTGCATATCCACACAATCACCACGTCTGTATATCACCTCTGTGCGATCCCGGTCGAGCGGCGGAATCAGGAGGTTAAGAAACAGCTGCATCTCGCACTACAACACGACCATCTACAGTGGGACACACACATTGCTAAAGCCCTGTTTTGCCTCAGGAAACACACGCACAAACTAAGCAATGGGGGCAACAGCTGGCGTGACCGGGGGAGCCGGATGGAAGAGTGGGACGGAGAATGCACATGGGAGTGCATAGCCCAGCACCAGGCGGTACCTGTGGAAGAGGCGCGCAGAGCGCAGGAGGAATATACCTGCCGGATCACACCACAGTCAAAGAGACTCCCAAATCAGCTAGAACCAGGCGACCTAGTGTACATGCTGAACCACCCTTTGTCAGCAGCAGGCCGGGACTTTTGCACCAGGCTAGCACCACTGTGGATAAGGCCTGTGTCAATTAGCAGGAATGCGGGACGGACATGTTACATAGTGCCGGATTAGGCTGGAAAAAATACCAAGGTGCATAGGGACGATTTGCGCACTACACACATATGAGCAGTGAAAGGCGAGGACGAGTCGGATCAACTACAGACGCCCAAAAACACGGGAAAGACAGACAGAAGGCGAAACGAGCCCAGACACCCCACTCTTTCAAGGAGACTGGCGTGGTTGGCTGGGGATACAACCAAACATCATGGAACCAGATGACCCGGTAACCACTCCCCCATCCCTGGAGGGAGGGGGTGAGGCCCGGACACATAATTTAAGGACACCACTTTTCAAGTCATGGTCGAGGAATCACAGGAACCACCGACGTCTCGCCAGAGGCAACGGGGGCGGGCCTCTCACTCTCTCCTTGCCCGCCGTGGCAGTAACCACGACGGTGGAGGGCCCAAATCCCCCCACACGCCGAGATGCACCTGCCCACCGGTGGAGTCAAGACTGCTGCGGGTTGACCACGGGGGAGGGGATGACACCACCTTCCGCCCATGGAAAGAAAGGAGACAGCTGTGGCCAGCAACCATGGTTACCACTTGTGACGTCGTGCCCCAATGCGTCGTTACCGATGCTGCTTGACACCATAGTGCGGGGAAAGGAGATGTGTTCGCGGTCAGGATTGGGCTTGGGGGGCGTACATTGTCGTACCTCCTCCCTAACCTAGCCGAATCCTGACACACTGGCACGTGTTCGTTGTGGTACAGCAGGACGTCCAACATAAGAGCAGGTGCCGCCACGAGCGTAAGCATGGAGTAGGTTTGAGGGAACTAGTGAAAAGGAATTACATACTTGCCAACTTTTCAAAACTAAAATTAGTAAAACATTTAAAAAATATTTAATCTTACATAAACTGCATGCGGAATTTTCTCTAACCCTATCCTTTTAGAATATTTTTAAAACATAAAATATAAAGTTTATTACCAAAACAATCCTTAATAAAGTTAACATATTTCAAAAATACTATGTTCTTCAAAAGCAGAAATATCTTACCTGGAGTCTCTTGCCCATATAAATTTTCTGCATATTCAAATATTCACAGTAAATAACTAACAAAAACAACAAATACAGTGCACAGTCGGAGTCAAAACACTGAGAAAATGTAAGTTAAACTGAAAGTATACACTTCAGTGATTCCACAGTTGCTTTCTTGGCTATGAGTAGAAAAGCTTCTGTGAAGTCTTGTTCATCGCACTTGCCTTGCTGTTTACATTTAATTAAGGAAATATTTTTCAGAACTCTGTTTGACACCTGTGACCTAAATTGTGTTCAGGTTTTCTTTACTAAACTGGAAACACGCTCACATTCTGCATTACTATGTGGTATAGTGGGTATTGACATCATTACCCTAGATATTCGCCCAAACTTTTGTTGGCCATCCACACCCACTATACCAGACACTTTACCCATTTTTCTACAATCAAACCTTTGCTTTTAACTAAAAAAGACACGTCTTCAAGCTGAAGAAGATTAAACTCATTTTGAAGTTCATCCATGGCATGCACTTGACTCTCATTATCACCAACTGGTAGAATAAAAGGAAACAGTTCCACAAAGTACTTAATTTCAAGAAAACTGGAGTTTTCAATGTTTTCAATACATGCTACTGTAGCTTTCTCTAACACATCATTTTTTATGGGAAACTTATTAATTATGTAATCACAAGCATTTGTAAAGTATTTTCTGACTGAAGAGAAAAATACCTTCTTGTCTGCTTCTTTGAATGTATTAACAACATTCTGTGCTACATTTCCAACACATAAATCAACATTGAATCGCTGACTTGCTGCACAATGATACCTCACATCAAGCAAATAAAACTGATTAATAACAGTTGGCTTTACATATTTGGATAACAGCTCTTTTAAAAAATCCATTAAATGTTGTCTCAGGGTATGAATTTGAGGGACAGATGATTGCAAAGCAGTGTTCACTTTATCGAAAGTTGGTATTACATAAAGCAAAAATAAACAAAAAGCTTTGCTCAGAGAAGAAGCTAAGAACCTGTAAAGAACCTCTTCACGAGAAACATTTGTTGTCACTGCACTCATTGGAAGTTCCTTTATCATTGTTTATTGAAGCCAATTTCTTACTGCTACATGATGGGGTGCAATTGACAGGAATTTTTCTTTTCTCTCCTACGTTTGAAGTTTTTCTAGAACTGTTTGCCAATTTTTCACCAGCAGATTTGTCTGAATCCACAGGGTTCTTTGATTTAGGACAAACTTGTTTTTTTTCTTCACCAAATGAACTTTCTTCTCGATTAGTTTGTTTGGGAATTCTAAATGAACTTAGTGACGATGCCTGTGGTTTCACAAAGATGCTCTGGCTTTCAAAGAAACTAAGTAAAGGGCCCCATTGCTCAACTAGTCTCTGTAAACTTCTTCCAAGCGAAAGCCACCTGGTACAAACATACCTCAAAATTTTTTTTTGTATCTTGTGAATGCAGGTCCTGAAATTTTTTCAAACTGTCTTTTCGCTTACAGCTCTTTTTAAGGTAATAATAAATGTCAATTAAAATCTCGTCAATTCTGATTGGAATGCTAGCATTGCCTTTCTCTGCAGGTATGTTTATCAAGTGGCATAAACATCCCATTACAATACGATTTTCTTGACTTTGCTTTAACACTGCTGCCACTCCATTTTTGTGACCTAGCATAACAGCAGCATTGTCAGCAGAGAAACTAATCATATGTGCCACACGTACTTTAAGACGCTCAGCTCACTGAGCATCAATCCAGCAATATTTTTACCTGTTGACTCTCCTTGCAAGCAGGTAATGAAAGAACACAAGAGATGATATTTCTTACCTGAGGATCGTAGTACGTAACTACTAATGGGTAGAGCTTCGCATCAGAATCGCTGCTACCATCGGTTGACAGAGAAAATGGCCCATTCTGTAAATGATGCACAATTCCTTCTCTTGTCTGCATGGCCACTTCCTCCATATTTGCTGTGGTTTTTGTCCTTCCTCAAGCATACTTCTTCGCCTCTTCCGATTTTGGAAACATTTTACGTAATAATGGTCCTGCATGATCGGCTACACTTACAGGGAGGTGGTTATGCTCGACCAAAAATTAGGTAAACAAACATTCAGCCCGTATGACACTTTCGGAAGTTGAAGTGCTGACAAAAAAATTGTTTATTTTAGCACTATTTTCACTGCACTTTACACAGTTAACGTGTTTTTGAGATTTTGTGTGTTTCAATATACAGTTCTTCCCGCCATGGGATGTGTTAATTTCACAACGGCAAATGCTACAAAATGCGTATTTGTTACCTTTATCCGATTTGAAAATAAAATCAAACTCCTTTGAATACACATCACCAAACATCTGAAAATAATGTTTATCACTCTTTTCACTCACAGTGCCGATATTAAGCCACACTGTAGATCAACAAAGCAACAAATGCATTTTTCTGTTATAAGAATTTTCGCGCATGTCAATAAAACTATTCTTTGTCAACAGTAAAAAAAAAACTTACGAAACAACTTGAAATGCTTGCTAAACTTGAGAAACAATGAAGCATAAACAACTGAAACAAAAACAGTACCACGCTAACAGCTCAAGCATCGATAACGGCCATTTTGAACAAACTGAAAAATTTACATGATTGGCTCAAAGCAGCCAACGAGAAACAAGAATCTCACAACGTGATACAGGTGTTTACAAAATACACTGGTTGCAGAATGGCCGGAAAAGTTTGCAACAAACAGTTACTAATCACATTTTTTAACAAGCACGCGTTATTAAAAGAATGCTGTTTTAAAGCTGGTTACAACAAACTGTAAACAGCAGTGTAACCAAACTGCAAGTACCAAAATTACGGCGCCAAAAACGGAAATAGTAAAATTTAATACACAATCGTAAAATCGTAAACAGTCGCCAATTTTCGTACATTTTACGCCAAAATCGTAAAAGTTGGCAAGTATAGGAACATAAATATCTGCACATTAGCCCTGTGGTGACAGAAGGTGTTGGAAATTTTGGGAACTTGGTTATAATCTAAAATTTAGTGTGACCATTAGGCGACGCTAGTGCTGCCTGCCTGTGCATCGTGCTGCCCGCCCGTGCATCATGCTGCCAGTGCACGCATCGCTCTGCAGTTGTTCTTCAGTGTTTCGCATAGCCAATTGTATTGTATCAACAGAACTGACTTTATTGTACGTAGCTGATCAAGTCTTTATGATTAATTTTAATTTATCTTTGTAACCTTTTCTTTTGGGCCCTAGCACATGCTGTCACGTGATCAGCACGAGTACGTTGTTGTGATCCATGTATTAATTTTACTTTCTGCAGCCAGCTAACGCACCGGGTTCTGTAACCATGTGGTCCCGGGTTACCTCAATTAGTTTACATGGTCCAGACGTAGTGAAGTAATTTCTGTTTCAAGTATTTAACGAGTATTGTTTGGAATGAGAGCACTGAAGGTGCGTGGTCGGATGGTCGTTGCGCATCATTGTAATCTGTATTGCACATGTGGTCAGAGTAAAGGGTGCAAACTTAGTCTCTCTTTCATTTCACAAGGGGGCAGAGGTGTAGGTAGAGTATGGAACCAGCCCTTACAGGAGTAATGGATCTCTGTCCCAACTCAGACGGGCAAATAGATGAGTGGTTCCCACTACCCTGATTTCTTGAACAACTTTAACCTCAGGGCACGAGTGGTGTCCATGTAAAAAGTTTGAACAATAAATTGAAAGAAGCTCACGAAGTAGCTACGCAAAAGAATAGGCTAGTTTCTTAGAAATAAAAAGAATATTATAATAAGAAAGCCAAGGTGTCAGTTATAAATGTAGGAGGTAACGTATATTTGCACACACATGGTGTAAAGAAAGCAAAAGTATCAAAGTTTCCTAAGTGTTGGTCTGGAGCTCATGAAGTATTGCGTAAATTAGGTGAAACAACATATGAGATTTTAGTAGAAAAAAGAAAGGTAACTGTCCACAGTGATAGGAGTAAATTAGCTAAGTTGAGTGTGAGACAAGTTAGCCTGATGAATTAGGAATCAGAAAAATCTAGTGAGAAAACAAAGCCTTAGAATTTAAATAAAAATCACAATGTGCATAATATTGAAGACAATAGTAGGGGTAATCTCAAGAAGGAGAAGGAGAATGAGAAACAGAGTCAGAAAATAGTGTTAGTTACCGGTACCCATATCGCGTATCTTTCTAAGTGAAATAGGTGAAGTTGAAGAAATGGTTACTGAAAATGCTTGCGAACAGAACCTTCTAGATGGTAGTGATGAGGAAAATAATGGTGCTGATAAACACAATGTTTGGGAACCATTGAAATATTTGCAAAACAAGGTCCAACAAACAAGAGATGGGAGATATAACTTGTGTTTGCGTTCTAATGATAGAAATGTTACAGAGCATAGTGAAAATAATGAGAATAATGATGAATTAAACAATGATGAGAAATTTTAAAACAGTATGTTTAATGATTATAGATAATGATGTAAAATAATGTGGAAAGAAAATTTAAGACACACAATTTATTGGCTTGCATTGCAGATCACACCATAGGCAGTGGCGTGACTATAATACAAGAAAACGATGTGGTGTTGACTGGAGACAAATGGATGATTGTGCTAGATCCACCTATCAGGGATTTGGAACAGGTTATTCAGAGATTCTAAACTATATTAACGGATATCAATAATGCAGAATATGGTGTGTAAACAGAAAACAGATCATAAAGTATTATTTGATGAAACTGTTGTCCTAGAGAAAATGATAAATGAGCTAGACGACAAAATTTTAGAGTAGTTGTTATGTTGCCAATTAGTAATACTAGAATAAAGAGAGGTCTAACTGATGTAGGAGGTTCTCTTTTAAAATTTCTTTTTGGAACCCTTTACTAATGAAGATTATATACAGATACATGAAATAACTAGTGAACTAAAAGATAGACAGGAGAAACTCATACATGTAGTTGAAAAACTGTTGACGCATGTGAAAGGTGTAAATGACAAAGTAGAGAGGAAGGCGAGAAATATTAATAAATTAGCCAAAAATACAGCTCATAGTCTTACAACTAGTGAAGTGATGTCAAGAAGAATGCAACATTTTGCTATTAGTCTCAAAGCAATTATCAGATATAGTAGTTTGGTGAGAGAAATAGAGTTGATGTTTCAGTTGTTTTAACAGGAGATATAGAAAATTAAAACATCCTTAGATATTATTGCTACGGGAAAACTTCCTAGTATTATACCTACTCCAGGAAATTTGTCAGAAATACTGAAAGGTACAGATTTGAAACTACCTTCTGACAAAACACTAATCACGGGAACAGAATTACATCAGGTGTATAATTATTATGAATTAGCAAGAGTTCATGCACTAGCCACACCTATTACTATTCAATTGATCATTGAATTTCCAATGACGTCGAACAACAGATATTTTACAGTGTATAAGGTATATCCATTTCCAGTGTATGAGAAAAGCTTCTTATATACAGATTTCAGAAAATAACAGTTTTATGCGCTAATGACGGAGAGATATATAGAAGAATGTAGGGGAGGAAGTAATGTTGTATGTCCAGCTAATGTAGCTACTTATACTGTCAAGGTTCCAAATCGTCTTACTAACATGATAGTCTCTTCGACTAAGCTAAGCAAGATACTAGTTCTTTGTGTCATAGAGAAATATTAAGTAATTCATTAATGCCAATGTTTATAAGGACTGTAGATGGAGACAGCTGGTTATATTCTGCACAAGAGAAAATTAAAATAACTACGATTTTCCAAATAATAGTGGTTTATGTGTAGAGGATAAGTGGAGTGAGGTACAGGGTAAGTTGTCACAGGTGAGCAATTTTATGGTTCTTACTGACAAAGTTAAGATGTTACCTCATAGTAATTAAGTCACAAAAATAATGCATAACATCAAAGAAATCAAACTATCAAGTGTAACATCCTTGTTAACTAATGAAGAAGGAAATTAAATTGAATCTGCTAAAACTGATTTTAAAATTGATCTAGCTGCAGTGAATCCTGATGAGAGTGCAGAGATGTAAATCATCTTATGTCACAAATTTAAAAATCTAACGAAGCAGAACCACCATGTTGGGAAACACATGCAAATTGTGTTTACTTTCCTGAGTTTGAGTGGCATCGTCATCGTCTTGCTTTGTCTGAGACATTGTGTGAAGGTCCTGGGTACGAGATTTCTACAGAAGGTTGTCACAACTCGCCCTCCAAATGCCATTCCGGATGCACTGACCGAGGGTCGAACCGAGGACGTCGAGATGTGCGATCTACCGAGAGCCCAGAAGCCAGTTCCAATCCAGAGAAACACTCCAGTTGTCACTACATGCTTCAGTAGGAACACCATGATACATAGTAACTCATTGAAGTGTTTGTGTAATGTGCAGTGTTGAAAGCAGAGTAAATCAATGTGCGTGATAATTATGAATACCAGTTAACAAGAGAAGAATTTGAACTTATGAAAAAAAAAGAGAAGGAAATATATCTATATTGTATAACATGTTATAAGTAGAAAGTTAAAGTAAATCAAAATCTTAGTAGTTTCTCAAAGTATAATTATTTAAATATTTCACAGTTATTAATTTTCTTAAATTAAGTCTTAGTTCATTATAACACCAAGTTACTAAAGATGTATGAATATAAACAGTTTAAATATGCCTCAAAGACACTCTCTCTCTCTTTCTCTCTCTCTCTCTCTCTCTCTCTCTCTCTCTCTCTCTCTCTATATATATATATATATATATATAAATATATATATATATAAAATGAAGATTTCATATAAACAAATAAAACAAAAATATTAGTTGCTTACGTTGAAAGAATAATGTGAATGATAAAATACAATATTGGAAACTTTGTTGTCCAAGCAAATAAATACGGTCATTGGAAACTTTCAAATTTTAAAAGAAATATTTAATAAGTGTACGTGTTTATTCACTGTTGCATACTGTATGCATAGGCATATGTTATAAATTTTAGTATTCTGTTTCAAAAACCAATCATGTAATGTGGACATAAATAATGTAAATTGATTGATGAAGGCAGCTGAAGCAGGTATACCACTTGCAATCTAAAGTCGGGTTAATTTAATTTGATGTGGCTTAGTAGTAAATTCATTCCTTGTAGTTTTGAGATTTTATTAAATACCACAATTTCATACAACTTCAAGGAATGAAGACTACAAAACTGTTACGCTATGCCAAGTCCCTATCAACGCTGCCGGGAAGGCTACGTCCACCATCGACCAGAGGAGAGTGATTGTGACGCGAGCAGGTCCACTGTTCTCACTTCCCATCAAACCTAGGACCACTTGATAATGTCATAATAGACTATATTCTATAGCAAGACAGTACTCACTTCACTGTCAACTAGTAACTGTAACTCAACCACCCAAATCATGCTTCTTCTTCACCCCATTCACCAGAATTTAGGGAGAGTATTCAATTTGGAGAGGATGCCACGTAGTGCCCTGGCACTCCAGTGTGCATGCAGAACATTCCATCATACGCAGTAGCAGTGGTTGCTACCATACCTCAGTGGAACTGAACAACCGGTCGAGCTCATTTCACACTTACTTGTTGTCCACGTGGCATGATACATTTTAACAACGATAACTTCAGACCACTTTTCGATGGACACTTACAATCACTCAACGTCCTATTTGTGAACAGTTACAGTCACATGTTCAAGTCATACCATTTCTTATCGTAACCAGTATGGTCCAGTAATGCGACCAATAGGAACCCCATATTGCTGCATAACTCAAGAGCAGGGGGTTTACATCCGATAGAAGCAGAGAGAAGAACAATGCTCAAAAGAGTATATGAAGGCCCGCCACGTTGGAGATCGACCCCAGTCTGAATTGATCTACTAGAGAAGTCGGAACCTTCGCCGCCTGTGTCAGCGAGCTCTGTTACCCGACGGTCAACTACACTTCTCAGACGTTACAAATTCATTAAATTTTAATATAATTCTGTTTGGTCTGTTACCAGCATCCTTCATTTCTTCAAGTGTAAACAGTGAGCAATTATGTTGCGTACAGGCTTTTGCTTTGCTTGTATTGAAATTTATTGGTTGAACTTAAATATTTTACTTTGAAAACTTGCAATGTTCACTTGCCACTCGGTGGGCGCGACAGAAGTACTGTTCAGAAAGACAATATAAAATGTTCACAAAACCCAACTGCAAAAACATTTTGTGGTCAATGTGAGGGTGGCCACCCCTGTTATTTACATTAACGCCTCACACTTTAGTTCAGCAGTGGTTTCGAAATAATTTTTTTAAACGCAAATTAACAGATAAGTCAAAAATACATTCTGGCAGTTTTAACACTAATATATCATGGTTTGTACCTGAATTTTTCTGTTGCAATACACCAAACAGATTTTTAGATTTTTGCCCCTGAAAAGCACATATTTTGTTGTCAAAATAAGCCAAAATGAAGAAAATAATATTTTTGCTAGGAAAAGGTACATTATTTTAAAAAATGCTCTGGCAAAATTGTGTGTCGTATGACTGTACAAGAGTCTCAAATTTTTTCAAAGCATTTGGTTAAAAAATACTCACATTATTTGCAGTTGTTTGAAATAAATGAACAGGGGAGGGTTTTAACGAGCGATTTCATCACCGCTTGAGGATCTTGGTAACACATAACATTGTGCAGAGAATTGCTATTTAATCGTTTCCAATATTTACTATAAAAAATTAAAAAAAGGATATTCAATGGTTCATATCTCCCTTAGAAATGGTACTAGACAAAAATACCTTTGTGTAGCTATACTAATAATTTTTTTTATGAGGAATCACCTCTCAAAGTTTGTATTATAAGTTAAGAAATATCCTGTGTGTATGTATGTGTGTGTGTGTGTGTATATATATATATATATATATATATATATATATATATATATATATATATATATATATATATATATATATTTTTTTTTTTTTTTTTTTTTAAATATATAATGTATTACATAAATTATAGTTCAAAGGCAGTTTTATTTGGTTATGGTAATAAAATTTCAAAACAATAAACCATTACTCTCATGACTAAAAGTTCAGGTTTCACAAACATAAAATAAAACTGTTTTGTAAGAAACTGAATGCTGTACCATAAATTAAAATTGCAATGGTTTTGTATTTTAAAAGTAAAAATATGTTACCCCTTAAGATAACTTATATTACCTACGAAATAACACACATGAGTGAATGACGTAAATGGTCAGAGGTTTATTACTAATGATAGTTACGTGCAAGAACTTATGTATTAGTTTACTTGCATGCAATGTATAAGAACCAATTGTGTTTTGAACATTATTTGCTAGGAGAATAAAATCTCAGTCATATGCAATTCAGTAAAGAAAGTTTGTATACAGGCTACTGATGTAGGGACAGACACATGCAGAAAATCATTTTACAAAAGAACACCCCTCCATACTTTAACGAGGGGTTGGCAAACCCTTACTGCTTAGAACTTTGTAACCCTTCACATAAAGCAGTTGTACATGACATGCAGGTAATTATCATGTAAACAGTAATAAAGAAAGTCTCCTTCAGAAAAATTGCTAATGCGAACCATTTTCTCAGAAATCACATGAAACATTAGGACGTAGCTTTGTGGTGGCTTGAAAAGTAGGCAGCCGGTATAATATCGGGGTATTACAATATGGGCAAACTGAGTATGTGACTAACGTTTTGTGTATATGTAGTAAGTGAACGGTCGAGAAGTTACTGTGGCCAAGTGCCAACATTGTTTTGGTTACTGGTACCGTATTATCAAATGCCAATGCATACTTATCGAGAAAGAGAACTTGTCAAGCCAGGAATATGCAATATGCTAACTAACTGGAAAAGCATTCATCATCACCACATGTAGCTTTACGCTTAATTAATTAACTTTATATTTTTATACATCACCCAACAGACTCAGTTAACTATCTGAAGCTCACTGAATATAGGGCTTGTCCATATGGTTACATTTGTTATGAATTACATGAATATGATTACATGATTCTACTATACACAATACGTATATACAATACATACAATGACTGGCATGAAAATTAAAATAAAACTTTATAGAGAAAAATATTATAATTAATGGATGATGCACCATATACACAGCAAAATTTCATTAGAACAGTTAGCTACGTGTAGCCTACGTTTCAAGCATATAATAACAGATAACAGGATGATGCATTGCAAAATGGTACACAGTTATTTAGTTTGTGGACATTACAGTATTTCATAATGATGGGCACATTGATGTAAGAAGTGTTTGGTGAAAAAATTCTAGAACCTTATTTTTCAACATTTGGGTGCCAATAAACCTGCAGCAAATACTGTTGGAAATTCAGGAAAAAAGTGTCCAGAATATGAAGATAATTGTGTGTTGAGAAACTGCGGACACCTGTTAATTATGGAAACCAAATACAATGAAAACACAATGTACTAATGGCTTTGATTGTGTGGTATGACTCGGCATTTAGTGTAGAAATGTTGTGCACCCCTATTCTCGAAAAAACATCAGTTGATACACCAAACACACATGAGTTTTCATGGGACAACTAATCTCTGAAATAAATACTCAAAGAATTTAGTTTGGTTTAAGAATTGCAAAATAAAAGGCAAATACGTACTGGTAAAAACAAATAAGATATTTGCTTAGAAATGACAATAAAATGGTGTGTGTGTGTTACGCTAATACTTTGTGTAATGGACGAATTTACCTATCATTTAAATCAGAAGTCGTTATCACAAGAATTATTATATAACAACTGAGTGAGGTGGTACAATTGTAATATATTGGAATAGTATTTGGGAGGATACCGGTTCAATATCCAGCTCTTGCCATCCTGACATTTGTTTTCCATTGTTTTCTACCAAACGAGTTGGCACAACAGTTAGTACATTGGACTCACATTTGGGATGATACATGTTCAATGCATGGCTCCAACCATCCTGATTTTGTTTTCCATGGTTTCCTGAAATCACTTCAGGAGAATTCTACGATGGATTCCTTAACAAAGGCCATGGCCAATTTCGTGCCTATATATCCTTAAGTGTCCAGTAGTTTTTCTATTTGTGATAACACAGACTGTTGACGAGACGTTACAGCTTACTAAAAAGATTGCAATAATTTAACATTTTCATTACAGCTGAACTGGAATTTAAATTTATGTGGATTACTTATGGCAGTACAGGAAAGCCTGTTGCTTGAAGCACAAGCGTGTCACATCAACATAGGCTACACAGTACACAGTGAATTTTACCTCACCTGTAATCTGTGTGCCTTCTACTCCACGACACCAGTACCGAGCGCATTTCCTTCCTGTGATGACTAGATGTCTCTGTCGTGTAGTACTATATTGGCAACCCGCTAGTAGCACATTTGTGGTTTACTCTACAAGCAATTCTTCACAGTGTGTATGATAGAATGGAGTAGCAAGGAACTTGCAGACATGCATCTTCCATTCGGTGGAATGTTGTGTGTAATCTACCCGCAGCTTGTCAATATGCTGAAAAGTTTCCTGCCTGACATTTTCCAGATGTATGTTCATTCACTGCAGTTCATTGGTGTTTGCGTAAAACAGGAAGTTTACATGCAAGTTACCGCAATGTTGGCCGACCTCGATTAAACTATGAGCACAATGTATTGGACTATTTTAATGCAAATCCATATACCAGCAGCTGAGGAATATTTAAATGCATCCAACCAATCACAATAGATAGTAAGTAGGTAGTATTCTACATAGAGACAGATTGCATGCATTTCACTACCAGCCAGTGCACAAACTTCCTCATGATCGGTCTGTTCGTTTGCAGTATTGTGAGTTTTGAAAAAAAAAAAAAAAAAAAAAACAGATTAGGCAAGTACCAGGTTTGGATGAGAAGTCCTATTCCCAGATGAAACATTATTTACTACACAGGGTGTCGTCAACTTTCATCATGATCATGTGTGGGGTCACATCAACCCGCATGCAACATGGGAATCACACTTCCAATATCTGTTTTCTTGAATGTTTGGGCGGGAACCATCAATGGGACACTAATTAAATCACACATCCTTACTGCGTATTCCTCTGAAGCTGCATATAAGCACTTCTTGGAAGAAGACCAATGACAACTACTTGAAGCTATCCCTTGGACTGTAATAGCTGACATGTGGTGCATGTATGATGGTGCACCGCCATAATTTAGCCGTACAGCAAGGCAATACTTGGATTTGCTGTACCCCAGGTGACGGAATGGCCATCGTGAGCTAGTGGGATGGCCATCAATATCATCTGACCAAAATCCAGTTGACTTCATTTTATGGGGTCGGTTAAAAGAAATGGTTTATGCAAACGAAATGGACAGTAAAGTTGAACACTGATGATATATTCAAGACGCATTCTGCTCTGTACAGACTAATCCCGATATGTTGCAGCATGCACACTTGATATACAAGAGTCTCATTAGCGCATGTTTGGAGGTGCATGGCTCTCCTTTTAAACATATGCTATAAAACTGTGTATTAACCATTCAAAGAAATAACTAATGAGCTATCAAAAAGACTGACTGCTTACCTTCCAGGATAATACAATGCTACTTCTCAACTTATTATGAGATATTAGAGAAAACTATTTGCATTAGTATTTTTTTCTTAAGGCAACCTTTCTTATTACTTTTTAAGTGATAATTACCTACATATAGTGCGTAATCACTTTCAGGCAAGAGGGGTATATGTGTGTCTATATACAATGTATATCTAAAAAATACTGACAAACTTTAACAGATGTTTGCTGAGGTAAACATAGAATGTTTGATGCAGGGAACCTATGGTTCAGCTTACATAGGAAGTACTGCAGATGCTTCCAAAGTTTGAGAAAATATGAAAATTTTTTGTAATATTTGGGTAACTACTAGCTTGACAGAAACAAATTTGTGGTTATGAAATAGTTTTACCCAAAGTACCTAATACAAATTTGAAGGATTTATTAATTCAAACCATCTCAGATACATTGAAAGGGGTTGCCACTACTGTTATTTCTTTGAAAAATGTATGTGACAGCAAAAATATATATTTTTAGACATAATTAAATGGCAGGTGACAAAAAATTAATGTTTTGTGCAAAATATCTGTATTGTTAGTCCTTTTAGGGCAATTATTAAATGCTTTGTTTCACACAGAAGCGCTATTGCCTATAAAGTATGCAACTAGGAATGACTGTGTGCTACACTGGACTGATGTGTAGGCATTTGGCTAGTGACAACTCAGAATTGTTACCTGCATCATGTAGTGGGTTACTACAACATTGGTGTGAGTTGTCCTTCCCTCCCCTCTGATAAACTATTATATTTGTTGTGGTTCCCCTTCCAGAAAAGGGCTAAAGACTGTAGACTACAAACGGACACTTTACTATACATTGCATGCATTGTGCTACTAGTCTACATGGCAATGTACACCGTCACAAAATAACAGATATGGTTCTGCTGTATGGTGAAGTGAAAAGGTAATGCATGAGCTGCTGCACAATTGTATCACGAGAAATTCCCAGTGCAGAGGCAACCTCATCACATGACCTTCACAACTGTCACCGAGAGACTGCATGAATCAAGCACATTCAAGACGCGAGATGGCAGTGGTCACCCAAGGAATGTACGTACACCAAATGTGGATAAAGTTCTTAATGTTGTGGAAGAAAAGCTGTCAACAAGCCCCAGCGCCATTGCGGGCGGAATGTGGGTGTCCCATTAAACTGTATGGCGTGTTGTGCATGAGGAACTGTTATGTGCCTAACAGGTGCGAAAGGTGCAGGCATTGTCACCAGAAGATATTTCTACTTGACGTGCTTTTTTTGCAGTGGTTCCTGCATCAGTGCACAGAAGATCCACACTTTACAGCCATCATGTTGTTTACAGATGAAGCGACATTAACGTGAGATTTAGATGGTTACTTTAACAACAGGAACAGTCACATGTGGAATGATGTCAATCCTAGATTTTGTGATTATTTGGGCAATTGTGTAGAAGAAAAAATTGTAAACATGTTGTGAGAGAGGTAATGTGCTAAGTGATATAAGCTAGGGGTGCTTAATGTTTGTGTGTTCCAGTTTTCAAGACATTGGTTACATAGGTTTTGTACCAACACTGGTACACATTATGTCCACAGCTTGGATTGGGAATCTGTCGATAGCAGCGTTGACACAGATGTTGTCAGAGGCACACAAACTTGATGATTTGCGAACGGAAGTGCGGACCTTAGTAAGGAAGGAAGTGGCAGACTGCGAAACTAGCTCACCTCCTGTAATTCCGGGTGGGTTCTGCCCTGTTTTGAAGTCTTAATGATATGTGCCAGGTGAATTAACCTCAAAGATTCCTTATTTAAAAAACACCAATTTGCCAGCAGTTGTTTCATTTCTTGCAGAGTTTAAAAATATATTAATTTTGAATTTTGTTTCACATCAGGTGTTATATGCTGCTGCTTTATTTAAGGTGCCAGAAAACTTACAATCTATATTTAGTTAAAAGCACAGCAGGATAATTGAAACATTAGGAAGCTGACAAAAACGTGTTTGAATGCATAGCTTCTGACTGTGCAATATTACGGTTAAAGGTATAGTTATTGGAAAAATTTCATGTGCTCGGACAAAGTATGCAGCAATTTTTAAAATAAGTGCAGAGTTTTGTTAGTGTATTAGGACTGCCTTGTGAGGAAGCATATTTTTCCGCATGTTATGATCTGTAACATACTTCCACAATAGTTATTATTTTACGTTTGTGTCTACGCCAACATCAATCGATCAGCTGTTAGAAATAGTCAGGCAGGTAGAAAAACCAATACTTGACAGTGAAAGTGTTTGTGTAGTGAAAAAAGGACCTAAAGAGCGGGAAAAAACCAGACGTGATCGGCCTGGCAAGGCATGTTCTACATGCTGTAAAACAAATCATGTAGCAGCTAACCGTTTCTTTAAGGAAAATAAATGATAACGTACAGACAAAAGAAATGGAACAGAATGCTATTGCTGGGAAAAGTGATGAAAATACACCTGTTGGTAATCACGGAACAGTACACCTGCCTTTTTCTTTTAAAGACGTAGTTTGCTTCTTTTGTAAACAACAGGGTCATGTGGGAAAAGATTGTCCGGAGTGGAACAATGATGGTGTTTTCAATATAAACAATTTCCAGTTTGAGCGTAGATAAGGGTTAATGTATGTCCCTGTTAATACAGCAAACAAGGTAAAAGTATCAGCGTTTGTAGATTCCGGGGCTTCTTGTTCATTGATTAGTCAATAATTTTGCAACATGTTGAAAAACGTATGTAAAGGCATGATCACACTGAAATGGTGCGAAGATATTGGATTTTCATACACCAATGGTGGCGTAATTCATTCCAGATGTGTAGCCAGGTTTAAGATTAACATTGGATATCTTTCTTGGACAACATATTTTAGAGTGTAGCCAGGGCTTAATCATGACACATGATTGTTGGTGTAGAATTTTTAGGACGCACGCGAGCATCTATAAATGTTCATAAAAGCAACTCGTGTATGCTTTTTGTTCTGACTAGCAGTGTCAGTTAACAAGTAAACACTTTAACTACTGCATCATACAAGCACACAATTTGACGGAGAGCCAGGTTGAACAGCTAGACAAGTTCAAGGTCGAATATTCAGACGTCATCACGCCACGTTTGGGACATTATACTCAGTGCCCTATAAAATTACATCTTAAAGCTAATGATGTTTCATCAGTCCCATATCGGGTTTCTCCTCCAAAACTGCAAATATTTAAAAAATTATCCAGGAAATTAAAGTTCAGGATATTTTAGAGAAATCAAATACTAACTACACTTGTCCCGCATTTCTGTTGCCTTAAAAAACTTTAGGCCAGTACCACGTAATCCGTGATTACAGAGCAGTGAACAGGAAAATATATATTGATCCATATCCATTGCCTACCATAGAATCAGCACTCCAGCACATAGAAAAAGCAAAATATTTTTCTATTTATGACCTTACCTCGGCATTCTTGCAATGTGATTTACACCTTGAGTCTAAAGATATATTACCTTTTGTAACACCGTGGGGCAGTACCAATGAAAATGACTGCCCATGGGAGAAAACTGTGGTCATCAAGACATGTCACATATATTATTTAAGGTGTTAGGAAAGCATCAGTACGATTTTTGCTTACTTATATTGACGATGTATGCATTCACTGTAATAGTTTTGAAGAACACTTACAGCACTTAAATATTGTCTTAGATTTATAATGTGAGGCAGGATTGACCATAAATCCAGATAAGGTTACGTAGGCAAAGAAACACATAGCGGTACTTAGGTTTTGTAATATCTGAAGGGAACTTATGATGGACCCAGAGAAAGTGAGGCACGTGTTGAATTTTTCCACTCCGAAAAATTTAAAGGGAGTCAGACTTTTTTAGGTATGGCAGGTTTCTACTCTAAATTTACTGTAGATTTTGCTAATATAGCTAAACCTTTAAACACATTAAAAAGGAAGGGGGTTGATATTGTGTGGGATAGTCTACAAGAAATTGCTTTTTGTAAGTTAAAAGAAAACATTTCTTCTCAATCAGTTTTGCAGTTGCCGGATTTAGACACCCCATTTACACTTCAGGTACATGCTAGCTCTAAGGCAATGGAAGCTGTGTTGTGTCAGGAGGTTGATAGAATTTTAGCCCCGATTGCGTATGTCAGTATGTTACTTACACCAAAGAACAGAGATATACTGTTCATGAAAAGGAAGATTTGGCTGCCATATATGGTATGGAAAAATTTAATGATTATTTGGAAGCAGTTTAAGTTACGCTTCATTCAGACAATCATGCACTTAGTTGGGTGTTAAACACTTCCAAACCCGCAGGTAGGATTGCTCAATGGTTAGTGCGATTGAAGAAGTATAAGTATTCTGTAGAACACATACGTGGGACAGACAATTGGGTAGCAGATTGTTTATCGATGATGATTGACGATGAGGAATTTTTGGTATCCAGTAAGGAAGTTTTGACCTTGGAGACTAATTGTTCAGAATTAAAGGGAAGGAACAAATAGAAATGTTTAAGAGTTTACAGCAGGCATACGTAGTGATGAAAGACCATCAACAAGCCAATCATTAGTGTCAGAAAATTAAGGCAGATATTACGTCAAACAAGGTGACGCAATATGAGATTAGAAAAGTGTTGTTACGATATGTTGATCAAAAAACACTAAAATTTGATATTTTCGTACCGCAGAGTTTGCGGTCTGCTCTTTATCAATATTACCACAACATACATTTCGGCGGTCCCCAAGGGCAAGATAAAACTATAAATAAGATAGGACATGTTATGTTGGCCAAAAATTAAAGAAGATATAATAAATTGGGAGCGTTGTTGCGAGGATCGCCAGAGGGCAAAACAGTGAAATAATAGGGTTGTACGTAAATACAGTGTGACCAGTGCTAGTTACCCATGGGAACAAGTCTATTTAGATGTGTTTGGACCTTTGTCCATATCCAAAGCAGGTTATACATCTATTTTGGTTGTGGTAATCAGTTTAAGTAAATTTGTATTTTTTTTCCACTAAGGCGTATGAAACCGGGAGAAATTTTTAAGGTTTTGGGGCAACGTTTATTTCCTGTGTTTGGGTCGCCGGTGATTTTGGTAAACGACAATGCCACATATTTTACAAGTGCTGAAATTAAAAACATTGTTTTCTTTTGGAGAACCAAGGTTGTTCAAACGTCGCCCGATATATTTTTATAAGGAAAAAAAAACCTAACAGTGTAGGGATACCAGGAGCAACAGGGTAACTGGGAGTTAGGGAAAAGACGAGAGCAAAATACAAAGCTGAAGAGAAGAAGCGGCTGAATTAGCAGATCGTGGATACTGAGTTTTTGTACGCAGATAGAAAGTTTTAAATGAGTGTGAGCTCATGACTTATTTCTCTTGTTTGACGAGAGCAACTTCTGGATATGCACGGTGCTGGTCCATGGAAGGAGTGTCCCTGGATGCGGACAACCAACGATCTCTTAACTGAGATGTCTGAGAAGGAAGAAGCTGGCGTTGATTACTGGAAGGCGCCAGGAATGGCCATCCTGATGGACATCCAGGGTTCAGGACGCTTCCTCTACAAGACGTACCATCTCTTACGGGGCGGAGGATGAGACGCTCTGACCACGTCTCATGCTGGACAACTGGTCCCGATCGCAACATGTCCCAGAGAAAATGCAATATTTATGTCGCCCAATGTTTAAAACCTTCGAGATCGTATAGAAATTCCTAAGCTGAGGAAGCTGCTGCTTACCCCCATCGATGATAGAACTGGTATTAGGCCGGTGTGCCTACCAGCCTATTCTGGCGGGCAGCGAGGCAATGGTCACCGTCAACGTCTCCTACGGGGCCGTCAGTGAGTTCCGGAACCATCTGCAACCTGGCTTCGTAAATTTTGGCAAAAGACTGTAAGTACAACTTGGTGGCCAGACCTCCCTGGGACCATGTTAGAATTATGTCACAGTTCACAGTTTGTGATTGTCTCCCTACTATTCCCGCACCTGGTGGCGCCTTCATGGTGGAAGATGGCGAGTGTTCAAAATTATACAAAAGGAGACGCGCATGCGTCAATATAAAAGACTTTCATATAACTGGACATTTTATAGAAACCTAAACTGATTATTTATCTCCCCTCAAATTCAGTGTTTTGTGTGGGAGAGGGCTTAGGAGAAATGAATAATATAAATACCGGCGTAGAGCCCAAATCGGGAAGATTAGGCTCTCGTCAGGGAAAGGACACTGTAGCGGCCACCCGCAGCAGGTAGCACGGACCTTCAGCGCGTGCTGGCATCATGCAGTGCTGCGCGGCCGGGCCGCAGGAAGGCGGAGGGGTGAGTGCATCCGGCCGGCGGAGCAGCTGCCTGACCCCAGCAAGACCGGGGAGGAATGCTTAGTCTGGTCCTAGCAGTGGCCACGAGAGCTTTGCCTATGAGTAGTGTGCTGTGTAAAATAATGTAATGTAGCAGTGTTTACGTGTCAATAAATACATTATCACGGCCGCGGTTGTTGCACTCACTGTAGCCCACTTGTCAGCTCACATAGTTAGTGGTCCACACTCGAGACCGCATTGGTGACCCGGAATTAATCGGGCAAGTTCGGGCCGCCCTAAACAGTGGGTGTTTCAACTCACGTTGCTCGTAAGCGTGGCGCTTTCTGGGGGAACTTCCGCAGTACACCGGTATTCGCGCCGTGTTTCGCGCTGCCCCCAGCCTGCCGCGACGTCCGCCACCCGCGCCGCCGCCTACCTTCCCCCCTCCGGTAACCAGTCCTCAGCACTTTCTCCCGTGTTGCGCCGCGTTGCGCTGAGTAGGGGGAGCAAAGACATTGTGGCCACTTCGCGCATCCGCGTACAATTTCCGGCAAATCGCAAATTCGCGCCGTCACTCGCGTCGCATCGCTTCCCTCAAGTGAGTATTGCATTTCAGCCGGTTCAGGTGCACTGCAGCAACTATGGTGGACCCGGCGCCAGAGCAATCTACCATGGCGGTAGACCGAGTGTCCATCCGCATACCACCTTTCGGGCCCACAGATCCTGAGATGTGGTTTGTTCAAGTGGAAAATCAGTTCGCGATCGCGGGAATAACGGCAGATAGTACAAAATTCCACTATGTGGCGGGCAATCTGGACTGTAAGTACGCCACCGAAGTGTGTGACATTCTTGCTCGGCCGCCGGATACAGGCAAGTACAAGAAGCTGAAGACCGAACTAATCAAAAGGTTAAGTGCATTGCAAAAATGGAAAATGAAGCAGCTGTTGGAGCACGAGGAGATGGGCTACAGGCGACCATCCCAGTTCCTGCGGCACCTCCGCAGTTTGGCGGGGACGACTATCCCCGATGACCTCCTGCGTTCTTTATGGCTGGGCCGCCTACCATCGTCAAACCAGGTGATCCTCGCCACACAGGTGAGCTCGCCGCTAGATTCATTGGCTGACCTCGTGGACGCCATCGCAGATACCACCCCCCAACCTAAGGCGGCTGAGGTTGCCTCTCTGGAGTCCATGATGGACAAAACGGCAGCGCTGATGCCAGCAAAGATAGGGGAGATGGCCACAACATTGCGGCAGGAGATCGCAGCAGCCGCCACCGCCAGTAATGCAGAGCGCAGAAGCTGCAATGATAGTTTGTCGCCAGTTAGATGCCGCTCCCGCAGTAAGGGCCCTCCATGGGCCTGCTGGTACCACCGCCGGTTCGGGGACGCGGCCAGCAAGTGCACGAAGCAATGCACTTACCTGTCGGAAAATTACCAGGGGACACGTTGATGGCGGCCGACGACTCTTCCCTGCCTACTGGTCGCCGCTTGTTCATCATGGAGCGTGATACCAAGGTACTGTACCTCATTGATACCGGTTCTGATATCTGTGTCTACCCACGTACCCATTTGCCAGGTAGGCGTCCCGAGTCAACCTATTCCCTAGTGGCCGCCAATGGCACGCAGATTGCAACCTATGGCTTTGTCACGTTCACCCTCAACTTAGGACTTAGAAGGGATATGGTTTGGCGATTTGTAGTTGCTGAAGTCACTAAGCCAATCATAGGAGCAGACTTTCTCTACCATTTCGGCCTGCTTGTCGACATTCGTAATGGACGCTTGGTGGACAGTACTACATCCCTCACCTCAGTTTGTTCCATTGCCACACGTCACGTCAGTAGTATCAAAACACCTGCTCCCTCTTCCCGGTACCCCGAGTTGCTACACAAGTTCGCCAGTCTTATCCAGCCTGCAGGATCCCACACCCGGTGCAGCACACCACCGTGCATCATATCAATACCACCGCAGGGCCGCCAGTGCACAGTAGACCTCGCCGCTTGTCCCCAGACCGGCTGCTAGCCAAGAAAGAGTTTGAGGCCATGCTCAGGCAGGGCACTGCACAGCCATCGGACAGCCCTTGGTCTTCTCCACTGCACATGGTGCCAAAGAAGGGAGTCGAGTGGCGACCTTGTGGGGATTACAGAATGCTGAACGCCCGTAACATACCTGACAGGTACCCGATCCCACATATCCAGGACTTCTCCCACTCACTGCATGGCTCAACCATCTTCTCCACCATAGACTTAGTCCGCGCCTACAGCCAAATTCCGGTCTCACCTGGTGACATTCCCAAAACAGCCATCACCACACCATTCGGCCTGTTTGAATTCCCGTTCATGTCATTTGATATACGCAACGCTGCACAGACTTTCCAGCGGTTTATGGACGAGGTCCTTCATGGTCTAGACTTTTGTGTCTTACCTTGATGACATTTTGGTGGCATCCAAGGATCAGGAAGAACATTTGCGGCACCTGACCGAACTTTTTGAACGTCTTACCACCTACGGAATCCTCATCAACCCTGGCAAGTGTGTCCTCGGCGAGTCCCGCGTCACATTTTTGGGGCACACCATTTCGGCTGATGGCTCCCAACCGTTACAGGAAAAGGTCCAGGCTATCCTGGACTTCCCTATCCCGAACACCGCCAAGCAGCTGCACCAATTCACAGGCATGATAAACTTTTATAGATGGTTCATCCCTGGGGCTGCCGAAAAGCAGGCTCCTTTGCATGAGCTCCTGAGTGGCAATAACAAAGGCAAAGATCCCATCGCATGGACAGCTACCAGCAGGAAAGCTTTTGAAGATTGTAAGGCCAGCCTTGCTTCTGCGGCCTTGCTAGCCCACCCTGTGCCTGATGCCCCCCTGGCCCGAGGAGTTAAATTATTTCTGTGTAGGGCAGGAAGGAGGGGGGGGGGTGAAAAAATATGAAGTCTGATTTAACAAAACATTGATTTAAACATTTTTGGCTTCCGTGGTATTTCGTTAAATTGAGGTTCAACTGTAGCTGCCTATGACAAAACTCAAGATACACCAGGTGTTTTCGAAAGAGTACACCAGTCATTGATAAGCCGACTCATGTGTTGCAATGCAGTAGGGGCCACGTAATTGAACACATGTTGTAGAGTTTTCATGTAACACAAAATGACATGGCTAGTGCCGACTTCAATTTGATGTCATAATTTATTTCTTGTTTAAGTAGGACAATCACATTTAATCTGTTATTTATGCACCTCATTAGTGTTTTACCACAAACAGTGTTGCAGCATGCATTCTGATATGGTGCAGCACACAGTCACCAATTTCTTGTTGCATACATGGTAGGCAGTAGAGCTTCTCTGTGAAGTCAAATATTTAATGATTGCCCTAAAAGGATGAGTGTTAAGAAAGTTTTTGTAAGAGACATTCATATTTTTAACTTTCCCACCATGTATTTATGTTTGATCAAGATAACAACTTTTTAGAGTCACGTAAATTTTTCTAAGAAATAAAGTTAGCGCTACCCACTTTCAACGTAACTTCAGATTTGTTAAATGCACAACTCTTTCAAATTATTATTGATATTGGTTAAAACTATTTTGTAACCAGAAATTTGCTACTGTGAAGCAAGTAGTTTCCTAAATATAATAAAATTGTGTATATTTTTCAATTTTTGATAGTATCTGAAGTGCTTCCGATATGAAGTGGATCATGGGGTCCCTACAACAAATATTCTATTTTCCCTTCAAAAAGACCCGTTAAAGATTGTCCGTATGTTTTAGATACATATTGTGTGTCTGTGTATACACATTGTCGCAACAGTAAATTACGTTTAAGTTTAAGTGTTTTCTTGTTTATAAAATTTTAATTGTAACATTTGTATATTGAAGTGGTATTATGCTTGTTGAAGGTACTAGATTGTTATCGAGAGGTGTTTTCGTCAGTGTTCGTTTGAGATTTTATTGGTCAGAGATTCTGGAAAATGGTTAATGTTGAGTGTTGTTAAGGTTGACTGAATTTATTTGCTTGGACATACTCCATTGCAAAATAAATGACCGTCATCAGAAAATAAAAAAAAAGACAAGAAAACATCAATAAGTAGAGCATGCTTTAGTCATCAGGATACATAAACAACATGAAATTCCAAAACCGGAATTGGGTCAGATAAAACAAGGAATAAAAAGAAAATAAATGAAATAACAAAAATCCTAAAAAGAAACCTCAGTAGAGAGTGTGACCCAACTATGTGACGAAACAAAAACACAGTAGATATCAGACAGTTACAGAAATACAGCAAACGACACAATAATAAGATGAAACACACAGAAAAAAAAATGACACAAACAGTGAGACGAAGCAAAACACAGTAGTTTTCCAGACAGACAGTATTAACAACGTTTCGGGAAATGGAATCTGTTCCCGTCATCAGGTAGACACACAGGGTTCAGGAACACGAGTGCGACTGATGAGGAGAGTGGAAAAACCATGGGTTTATATAGGGTAAAGCCCCTTATTGTGATCAACCAATGGGAGAGAAGCTGTCTCCTGATTGGTCGCGCAGCATGTATTGACTCTGATTGGTTGTGGTGAGTTGAGTGTTTGTTTTTGTTTCGTGCTGTAAGGTTGTTTCTCTTTTAATCAATGGGATCCACAAATTTTTTAATTCAATACTCTGTTGACTGAAAATATTGCTATTGCTAATAATAAAGGCTGATTCTTTTATTTATTTATTTATTTTTTTTTTTTATTTTGTCAGTTTCCTGTACAGGTGGTTTAGAGTCTTCCCAAAGGATTTTGTGGCTATTTTCCCATGCACGTTCGGCCAGTCTAGAATTTTTTCCCAGAGGAATTATGTCAATTTTTTTCTCTAAATAAAATTTATACTAGACAACAGAGAATTCTAGAAATGGAATTCAGTCAGATATTGACATAACACCCAGACACAGAAGACATACACAAAAGACAGACAAATATAAAACCAGACTCCCACTATGAAACAAGATGGAAATAGACAAAAAACAGTGAAGAGTGGACAACAGATACAAGACAATAGACAACACATCCCAAGTTTGTGTTTTGTTTCGTCTCATCGTTGTGTCGTTTGCTGTATTTCTTTAAGTGTCTGATATCTACTGTGCTTTTGTTTCATCACATAGTTGTGTCACACTGTCTACTTAGGTTTATATTTAGATTTTTGTTACTTCATTTATTTTCTGTTTGTTCCTTGTTTTATCTGTCCCGATTCCAGTTTTGGAATTTCATGTTGTGTATGCATCCTGATGATTAAAGCAAAGTGATGTTTTCTTGTCTTAATTTTGGTTTTCTTTTGACAGTCATTTATTTCGCAATGGAGTATGTCCAAGAAAATAAATCCAGTCATACACTCCCATTGTACAGTTCTTTAAAAGCTGTTAAGTTTGTTTCAAGGAATTTTTGTCAGAGTTAGGTATAGGTCTATTCTGGAAGGAGTTTAGGAAGTTGTGGTCGTTAAGTTATTTGTTTAGGGGAATGTCTGAGTGGCAGTGCATAAAGTATTAAGAAATAAATAAATATTTGTTTTAGGTTGTGTATGTTGATCTAGGTGAGTGAATGAGTCTGATGGCTTGGTGTTTTGGTGAGGTTTGTGAGTTGCAGACCCGACCCTGGTAGGAAAGTTTGTGCACTCTGTTAAAGTTAATTTTTGTGTTGTTATTTTTGTTTGCCCTGTGTGAATGTGGCTCTGGTAGACCTCTTTTTTCAAGTTGATGAAATAGTATGTTTGTTCACATTTGTTTGTTTTAAGTTGATAATTACAGTTGTTTTAAAGATTTTATGGACAAGGTTGTTACAGATTCGAGTGATGAGGCACCCTTGAGGAAAGAGAATATTCAGTATGCAGAGATGAAGATCCAGTATCCTGTAAGAAGAATGAAAATTCAAGTGGACAGCAGATAGGGAACTACTACTACAGTTCTAATTGTCACTTTGAAGGAGAAGGAAAAATTGAAAAGCTAAGTGAGACAGGCAGTTAATTTTGATTAAAAGAGATTTGTGTCAATAATAATATTAATTTTATGTAACACTTTACAGTTTGGTGTCCAGTGAAGCAGATAATTCTGTTAATGTAATGTAATTTTTATATTTCAGCTGTGCTAGGCATTTATTAATTAATTTCTATTTCAGGAACATATAGAAGATCTCAGGACTATTTTACGATAAATAGATTCTTATCGTTTTAAAAGGGGATTTTTCTTTTAGAGTTTTGTATTAATTGTAGGTTTTGATTTTTGCTTAATGAGTATTTTTATTTTTTGATTTGTTGATTTGTGTGGTTAATGAGATAAGAGTTTTGTAAAGTTTCATAATTTGTGGATCTTTTGATTTGTAGATCCTAGAGGTTGAGTGATAGTACCTATGTTTTGTTAGTATTGAAGTAGTCGTTATTTCAGTCATTAATGTGTATTTGGTAGAGTTAATTATATTTTCAGTCGTGTAAACATACCAGTTATACTCTGTTCATTGAGACATTTAAAAATTTTGAACAAAAAAATTTTATTTAAACATTTTTTTATCAAGCTAAAAAAAAGTTTTAAAGAGATAATGTTAAAATTTAAATTATTTTTAGTTGACTTATTAATTAATAAATGTGAAAAATAATTGTTAATAAGCATTTTTACAAAATGTTAATTGGAATATGAGCAAAAATTTATTCACCCATAACAGTTGGTTCTTGTTTTCCATTTCTTTAGTGACTGTTGTGAGTAAAAGTGTTTATTATTTTCGCCCAGCGGCAGTTACCTGTTGGTGTTCGATCTTCTGGTGGCCTATTTAAAATATTGGAAATGTTTTTGGTTTTGCTTTTGACATAGTCTTTGTAGGTTCTCTTTAGGAAAAAGATGGGATATGAAAATCTTGTATTTTGTTATGGAATTGTTTATAGGAGGTTTGTTTGGGGCATCCTTACCCTTTCCCTTTTCTTTTTGGTTCGAAGGTCCACATCATCTAGTGAAGATGCAGTTGGATGCCAGTTCTTGTTTTTGAAGATTTTGGAGACACTTGAACTTTTGGCCAGTTCTATGCTAAAAGAAGCAATTTGTTAAGGCCTTGTGGAACATTCTTCAAAACTGAAATTTTAAGTGTTGGACTATATAGACGAACTGGTTCAGAGAAGGGCAGAGAGGTGCAAAAGGGTTTTGAGGGGCATGGTGGGGTGAACTGGTTTCGTTGTCGTGAAGGTATAATCCCCCACCCCTTATCTAGGTTATGGTACACCAAAGGTATGTACATGAGGTGAAGAAGTTGAAGATGAAGTTGAAGCTGTTGATGAAGATGATGAAGTCATTATGAGGTTTTTGGAGTTTTTTGCTGTGGAATGGGGTTGGCCACTAGCGGTGTGTCTTCGTGTCTGGGGCAGGCAGGGGGCCGCCTCAGGAGGAGGGATGTCAAGGGGTTTGGGTGTTGCCTTACTGTTTTAAGAAGAGTGAAAATTTCAGGACTCAAGGAGCCGCGAAGAGGTAGAGTACCTGGTGGTGTGGCAAGAGAAGTCGCCACTATGTGGAAGTCTGCGGGCTTCGTGATCCGAGTTCCCTCTCTTTTCCTTGATAGGATTTGGTCCAAATAGCTCCTAACTTATTTTTTAATCCTTTGTTCGTCTTTTGGGTGTGAATTTTATATTTAATTTTGCATGACCTTTTAAATGTTTGATGGATTATTTGGATTTTAGTTTGATTTTGAATTTGTTTGACAGCAATGTTAGGTATTTTATTTTTGAGTTTGTGAACAGTTTTGTTTGGATTTATTTGGAGAATAATGAAATTAGAGGCCCCAGTAGTAACCACCACCTGCAGTGTTAACTGGTCTAAAGGCTATATGGTAAAATGTTTTAGTTGATGCGTAGTGTGATTGTGTTTCAGGTAAGAAAATTGGAGTGTGGTGACCTTCGTACCAGTGCGTCTTGGTGAAGGAGAGTTTGGAGATGGCGGCTGATGCCCTGGAACCAAACCACTCATGATGTTATTTCAAGAATTCAGAATTGAGCAGTGGAGGAGTCACATCTCATCGACTGCTTCTGTCATCAAGCGCACTGCTTCAAAAATATATTTATGACATTTTTAACATTGTACACCACACCACACTGCACATAAAACATAAATAATTTTGTAACGCATGTGTAATGGCCAACAGTCATACCATTCAAGTGGGGTAAAAGTGTTTGACAACCCCCTGGTGTTACCTCATGATCTGCATGCACCCGTACGAGTAAATAATAATTTAAAGATGTAATTAAAATGTTTCGAAAATTTGTTTTATTTATACAGAGATAAGTCGAGGGTGGCTTGCGAGGTTGCAAGCTTTCGTGAGTGGTAGGTAGTGTCGCAACGGTAAATTTCGGGCATTTATTTATTTATTTTTTGTTTTTTCTTCTCAACTATACTCAAAATAGGTAGTAAAGTAATTTTCGTTTGTAATTTAAAGAGTATTCAGTTTTCGGGAAATAATTTCTTTACATTTAGGATCGTGGCCATCTAGAGTGTTTTCTTACAGTCTTTCAGGTTGAGTTTTTTTAGTTTGCTGTTTATGGAAGCCTACAAAGGTGGTTGGCACTGCAGCGTTTGTAGATTTTGTTTGCGAACAGTGTCCCGTAGTGTGCGCAGGCCGATGGCCTTGTGTTAGGTCGTGTGCAGGTGAGGTGTGTGGTGATGGATGTGTCCGTCTCACCGGGCAGTTGTGGACTGTGGGTCCTTCTGGAACTTACGACGTGCGGCGGTCTTCCAGGGGCAATGCACGCCTCTGTCAACACTCCCCCGCTCCCCACATCACCAGCTGTAGTAATAAGGCAGAAGCACGGGCGAGTTGTGTAGTACAGCACATTTATGTCGCTCCATTCTCAGACAGTCCCCCACACCCATGACGTCAAACATGTGTGAATGTCCTTTGGGGGACAAAGAGGGTAGATGTTGCGCCAGTCTAGAATGGTCACTGCTGACCATTCCAGGAAGGTAAATCATGGAAGGTTCTGGACAGCACAACCGATGGTTATAAATACCTGCTGGCTATGTTTTGAGAGGACTGTTGTGGAACTTTTCTGGGACTTGGTCAGAGCTTTTCTTTAGAGACTTTTTGGCGAGCTTTAGTATTTCTCAGTTCTAGGACTTAGGCGAGCACTGCGATAACCCGGTGGGATAGGCGACGGCCTAAGTGCTTGGGCTGCTATATGGCAGGTTTTTTGACTTTGTTAGTTTTTTTGTTATTACTATTTATTTTATTTTACATCATGTAGTTACTAAATATTTAAATTTTACCATGGGATAAGAAGACTGCGAGTAGCCTGAGATGGATGAGACTTTGCTGGACAGGAACATCAAAACCATACCTATTCTTCGTGTTTATTATTTTTATTATTATTATTCATTATTAATTACCCTAGTTTTTGTGTTCATTTTTTGTTGCAATAGTTGTGGATACATTTACGCGTGTCTTTGTTGTTGGCCAATACAATCACAGTTTACTAAATGTTTCAGAATAATGCAATGTCCTTGAGATTTATTGTAATGACAGAAACCACTTTGTTTTGCTGTATATTTTCTTAATGTAATACCTGTTCACAATTCATCACAATTGATAACATCTATTTGTAAATTCACGCTTTAAAACCTTTTCCAAATAGTGTACTATTTTTGAATAACAATAATGTAATATTTGTTTTCGTATGAACTTAATTTTATGCTTTTGTAATAAACTTCCATCATTTGAATTCACTTTTTTATTTCAAGTATTCAGTCTGTAGTCCCCTTATCATTAATTGATAGCCCCTAATTACAAAAGTTATATCTCGAAATAAGCTACTTTATTAAAGTTGTCCGTATGTGAGAAGTTCGACAAACATTAAGCACACTACAAGATAGGAGATGCGACCCGTATGGGACGTCATAGTCTGTGTTCAATCCACAGTGCCCCTAGCTTCGCAAAAATCCCAAGCAGTACTTTTACTTTATTTCAGTAAGTTTGTTGTGCTCTACCAAACATTAGTTATTTATGTCACTAGGCTACTAGGTGGAAGTCTTGTCTTTAAAATGTTTGTTTTTATTTGACTTAAGGAGCTAGGTATTTATTTCCCACAGTTCTGTTTAATAATTACAGAGTTTACTTTGTGTTCATGGTTTGTCTTATGGTTAAGTCAATTACTTGTTTATTTATTAGTGATGTTTATTTGCTTTCCACCTCGTACCTTAGCATAGCTGGTATTCCGATATACACACATCCCCCAGTTTACAACATTTAACACATAAGCTTTTTTTTTACACATTTACCACTATGTTAAATTATTTATTTTATTTTACCCCATTTTACTTAATAAGGCCCAGCCCTTTTGATAGATGTGTTTGTTACAACTTTCTGCACAATGACACATTTAGCTTTACCTTTATTTACTTTAGCACGCCCAGCCTCGTGACACATATGCTGGAGTCGCCAGGCATTAATACTTCAGCGGCGACCCAGCTGCCTAACAATATATATAAAAAGTAAAAACTCACGAGTGAAGTAAAATATCAGAGAGCAGATTGCAGAATTGGATTTGCCGACTTCTCAAAACAAATTGAAAAAATGATTGACATATTAATAATAATAACAATAATTATTATTATAATCAAGGGAAGATAAGAAAGCACTCGAATACAAAATGCTACACATTCCTCTTAAGAAGATATAAAATGGCTGGGATAAAGCAATTCCAAGTATTTTGTATCTTAGAAATGAAATGTACTATTCTGACAATGATTAAACCATACTAGCACACAACTAATGAAGCTCAATGGTTATCTGCATGTTAAAACTCTCACTGCAGTAGTACCATCAATTATAAACCCATCCATTTTTGAAAACGTGACCGTATTCATACGTGCCAGTTGAGTAAGTTATTTTTTGACTGTAAGTAGTTTTAGCTGCACTAGAATATTTACAGCTTTTGATTATTTAAATTTTCTATTCCATGAACACCTAGAAAATACATTGGCACTTATGGTTAACATGTTCACTGGTAATAAATAAATATTTAACTATCACAATTACTACTATACATAAACTTCATTTACTTATAAGACCAGATAGTTGAAGTGCTACATTATTGATTTTTGGAATAATTATATATATTGCTGGATTAATAACTTTTAGACAAAGTACATGCAGTATAAAATGTGTCACATAGTAACACACCATTCTGTCTAACTGTCAATGACAATGTTAGCATGTAATTCATTTTATGAATTTAGTAGGTAAATTTTAAAAATATATATATATACCTACACATACACACACACCTGATCATAACACATAAAAAAAAGAAATGCTAGTGTGCAAACACTGAATTCAACTGTTCTGAACAATTATTGTGAATAAGTGACAGTAATTCCTTTGTTCAGTATGATATGATGACTAATTCCCTTACCAAAATAACACATTTCCTCCAACAAATGTATACTAATTAAACAATTCTACTTTATTAAAAATTAGCCATTAATTAGTTTGTAAATAGTTCAAAAAATGTGTTTCCCCAAAATATTCCACTGTTACCTATTCTCAAATCAGAGCAAACTTCGGCACATGCAAAGCAAATAAAATGCACTCCAGTGCAATAAATTAATAATCTTTACTACTCTCATTGTAGTCAATTAAAAGTTACATCATCCACACTTAAAAGTGGAAGATATTTAACACACTTGCTTGTAAGCTTTCATGTCTGTAGCTTCTAGGGTTCAGCTGAGTTGTCGTTGCTTCTCAAAACATTTTGGAACACATTACAGTTGCAATATTTAGGGTAGTAGAAGAACTCGGATACTGAGGATTAGGACCTTCGTGCTCTTATTTACTGTGGATTGGGTGAGATGCTCTCTGATTAGCAGAAGCTGGGAGCCAATCGAAGGCTTCCAACTTGCTGATTGGCTAAGTTGTTTAATTAAACAGAATTTACCTATTTGTCTGTACTGTATGGTCATAGAAAAGTGGTGCTCGTATGTTGCTGGAACCATCTTCACTGTTCATGTTGGAAGGATGCTTTTTATTTCTATTACTTCTAAGATGTAAGATAACAGCTACATCTACAAGAAAAGTTTTTCTGCTACCCTGAAGATGGATGGCAAATTTACTTTGTGCGGAAACACTTGGAGAAGCAACGTTAAAACAGCTAAACCTCAGAAGCTAAGATCAACATAACAATGGTCGCAGAAACCTGCAAACATTTTTAACAAACCTGAATGAGAAAGATATTGCAAACCATTTCAGAAAATTTTACTGCCTGAGACAGAAAGTTTAAACTTATCTGCTCTCCAGCTTTCATTAAAAAATTGTAAGGGACCATAATATACTATGTAAGTTCACCAAGGATGTAAGTTCACCAAGTTCGTCACAATTTTCACACTATGGCAGCTGCTAGAATCTACCATCCAGTGAGCTCAGCTCTTCTGTGAAAAAGTATACATCACACTCCCTGATCTCAACTTAGAGCTCTCTACATTATTGTTGCCTTCAATTTGTGGTACTGTGTAAATAATCACAGCTCAACAATTAGACACAGTCTTAGATTACAGAGTGACACACGACAGCAAGAAAGTCTCCGGCATCCACCAAAAAAGGGCTCCTCCTGCCCTGGACAAAAGCACAGTTGTAACTTCTCCAGTCAACATCTAGAAGAGACCAGTTGTTTTCTCATAGCCAAATGGATGAACTTTGCTGTTATTTCAACCAAAGAGCCCACAGAAGACATACTCTACTGAATAGAATATTCAATTTGCCAACACCCACTTCACACAGCTAACTAGATTATGTCGCACAGAGTTATACACAAGAACTGACCCCCTTAAAAGTAATAGGGATGAAAGAAAAGCACTGAAATAACTGTGCAGCAGGAAGAACAAAGGACATCTGAAAACCAATAAAAGGACTGCTACATGGTCTTGTTGGACATAACTGACTATGAAACCTAGATTTTTCATCTCCTTGCTGATCCTGCATACTTAGCAATAAGCAGAAACTCACTAAGACAATTAGAAACAACCACATACAAGCTTATTTCTAAGTCAACCATTCCAGATAAAGCCAAGAAACAACTCAGTGTCAACGATGCCAGAACACCTACTTTTTATGCCCTTCGCAAAATTCACAAACCTGACATACCTTTGTGCTGAATAGCCATTGCCACATGCTCCACAACCAAAGAATTAGCCAGATACCTGAACAAACTAATCCAACCTGCCCTTCTCACTCTGGCTTCATGTGTAAAAGTTCTGCACATTATTTTGAATTTCTGCAGAAAATTTCTATTCTACCTGATAATTTTCTAGCAAGTTCCAAAGTGGTGTCTTTTCACAAAGAACCCAACACTGGAAGCCCTGAGTTCTACTTGAACGTCTTGAAGAAGACTAAATCAGTAAAAATGTAGTGAAGATCATAGAACATTATGTAATTTTTTCTTTCTTCTCATTCAACGGCCAAACATACTAAGAAGTAGAAGGGGCTTGCACGTGTTAACCACTGTCTCCTCACGCAGCATATATATTCATGACTAAATTTGAGGATAGCCAATACAAACCAAAATGCTGGTAAATGTATGTAGATGTTACCTTTGTGATCCGATACAACTGCAGTGACAAACTTAATGACTTTCTGAAGCATTTAAACAGCAGCCATCCTAATATACGATTCATAATGGAAGATCAAGTGGAAAACTACTCTTCTTGATAATACTGATAATAAGGAAAGAGGAGATCCACATCTGTCGTAACACCTGAAACAAGGAAAGAGGAGAACCACATCTGTCGTAACGCCTACAGAAAATCAACAAACACACACTGATACCTGTGTTATAGTTCACACCACCCACCATCACAGAAGCAAGCAGTAATCTCCAGTATGGTAAAAAAGGGCCAAAAACATCTGTGGAGATGCTAACCTTGGCAAGCATTAAATAATCTGTCAACAACACTTCAAACTAATGGCTACCCAAAACCTATAATAACAATAGCAATGAAGCCACTCCAAGTACAGAAGAACAAAGAACATATTCCTAATAAAGCCATGATTTCTCATGTAAAAGAAGCAGCTGACCAGTTAGCTCACCTGTTACGAAAGCATGAAATCTACACAATTTTCAAGCCAGTCAACAAGTATAACATTCTTTAGCCTCAGTAAAGCCCAAAACACCAGCAGAAAACTTCGCAGAAATTTACAGTATACACTGTTCAAGTGGTAAGCTATAAGGCCAAAATGGTAGAAATATCATCAATAAAATAAAGGAACACAGCAGTGACTACAAACATAAAAACACATGCTCAGCAATAGCGGAAGACTCCATTGTACCAACCCAATCACTGATTTAAACCAGTTTTAAGCCACTAGCTAACATCCCAAATTCCAAAAAAAGGTACATCTGAGAAGCAACAGAAATGTCCTTCCAATATGAACAAGGAAGATCGATGCAAACCTTGTAACAATTGCGCATGACTTTTCCATAACCATACGTAACAGAAAGCAGAAAAATAGGTCAATTCTATTTGGCCAAACAGCTGAGCCAATCAACAAGCTGCAAATCAGCTCCAAGTCGCAGCTAATCATAGAGCATTTCGCCCAACCATTTATATAAGAGCACGAAGATCCCATAAAGCCACAGTAGCAGAGTTTTTCTGCAACCTTGAAGATGGCAACTGTAATGTGTGCTGAAACGTCAGGAGAAGCAAAGATGTACATATTTAACTCACTTTGTTTCATAATAACTGTTCTGCTAAATCTCACGATTAGGAACTTCTCATATAAGGATACTGTTAAATCATATTAATAAAATATTTCCTACAGTAATATAAACTTTGTATTGTCAATGTATGCAATGCATTCAACACACAAAAACATTCACCTCTCATGCACACATTTAATTAAGTTTTTTAAAAAATTCTTATACAAAAAAATATGACATTCTCCTTTTACCTCTGAGTAATTTTCACAGTGGGAAGTCTTGAAATAGAAGAAACAAAAATCCAGTTTTACAATTTTACAGAAACCATTTTTTACGTAATATCAAACAACAAAAATTTGTACTCACAATGTGTCATCAACATGTAGCATAACATATGTATATGAAAAATAAATTTAACAGTTTTCTCAGAATAAGCTATACGAAAATCCTCTGTACAAAAACACGCCAGGTGTAACATTTCAAGATCCAAAACTTTTAGAATTAGTCTGCATCTGAGTACCACCAAAAATACAAACCTTGTAGAGTCAACTCCACTTTTGTAAATATTGTCAAGAACAGACCAGTGTAGACAACTACAAACGTGAATATGGTCTTACTGCGTTTCACTCTTTTGCATTTGTAGCAGTTTACCAAGCAACGGCAGATTATGCTTTAAACAGAAAGAATCCAGTACAGTTGAATCTCATATACTGAACCCAGACTGACTGAAATTCTACACAAATGGAACACATTCAAAGGTCCCATTATTACATATACATTTATATTATAAATATATATATATATTTAATCTAACTAGTTTGTCATAATTCCAGCAGACTGCGGTACTGTCACTCAATGGTTTCTTTGTATTCAGGGAGGGGAAAAAGGGCAAGCCTGCTGTAAAAATTACTAGTTCTGTCAAACATGGGGTGCGTGCTGCAACAGGGTGACAATCTGCGGGCGGGCCAGACTGACAAGATATTTGACTACACTAAACGTGGCTTGTCTGCCATGGCATTCACACATACACATGTGCACAGCATGGATGAAGCCAGACAATGGCATAGTCACATCTCTGTTGATTCAAAACTTTTGTGAAGGAAAATTTCAGGAGTAAACGACATCCTTCTTCTTACGGAAAAATATTATTTTCACCGCATTCTCCAGCTGGAAACTGCATCCTTTTATGGCACAAGAGTTTCCCCCTCCCCCTGCCAACCTATAAGACAGGACATTTAAGAACTCAGATTTTTGAACTACAAAATTTTACACAAGTTGACGCTCCACCACTACAGTAAATTCTGAGATGTTCGCCTGCCGAGCTTGTCCCTTTGAGGTTAGGCCTAAAACACGTGAAATGACGTTTACCTCAAGTCCAGCCAACCACTTAGTAATTTCTTACCTTAAGTAACGATACGGCATTTGTGTAAATAAAGGGTTAACTATGTCATATGTCCTAACATAGGACGTAAATATTCCCAAACAGGATAAATAACTTGTAATAATATTCCAGTGTTTTTCTTTCATGTACATAATCAACAATGACTTTTTCCAGTGCAAACAATATTGTAAAACAACTAGTCCACGCAGCAAAAGTTATTCTATTGGACACTTTTTTTACGTGCTGTATGTAAATAATAAAGTGAATATTGTAAACAGTTGTGCTTGCGATTGTATTTGTATTTAATTTCATGTTCTTAACGGCATCTTATTTTTAAAGTGAACCTGAAGATATTTCTGGGCTTGTATTTTTTCTTTGGATAAATAAGTAGGTGTTGGGGTGGTATACCTGCTTGCAGCCAATGGTCCTACCTCTGCTCCACCATCTTACCACCCACTTAACGGAACTTCTTCCCACCCAGACCCCCAAGCTCCGGTGTTTAGGTTAAACCAAAGAGGCAAGGCAGACATTGTAAAAGACATTCTGAATTGGCGACTATTTAAATTGAAACACAGGTACTGACACATTAGAGACATTAGTCCAAAACAATGTAAATGTGTACAATGTAAGTAGAGGACTTATGGACCTGCGTTTGTATTAAATATACATGCATGATTATTTGCTAGCTTATACATATCATTTACTTCTTGAACAGTTATGACAGCAACTCCAAATTTCTACAATAAAATTATTATTAAAGAAAAGTCATTCACACGTATATCTCTCTGTCTGCAGTTCTCCAAATGGTACAAACAGTACGTGCATTTTGAAACTACCTGGGTGTGCAGGGAGGCAGTTAAAAGTGTGCAGACCAAGGTAGGATGCAAAAAAAAATCTTTAAGGCACCAATTTCACAAATTTTGTCAGTTTGATGAAGCTCGAACATAGACTCTTGGATTTCAGAGTATGTGGCTGAAAGTTCTGTCGTCATCACCTGCAGCACCACAAAAACAGAGCTGTGTTTGATGCTGCATCTTGACCCACCTACCTACTCATTGTGCCCCTGTTATAGCTGGGTTATGCTTGGTAATTACGATTTGGTGGATGCGTAAAGTAGCCGTAGCACATAAAATACAAATTATGAAATTGTATTAGTGCTATAATTTTACGAGATACTTCAACACAATAAAAGCAGTTACTTAAACGACTGGGCAAACAATGCTGCGGTGGAACGAAATTCCCCTGCACATCTTCTCTTATCTGTATATGAGGAAACGCTCCTGAACGGAGAAGGGATGGGTTCTCTCGTAGCACAGCTTCACACACCAAAACTTACGTTAAGGAGCTGACAGATTCAAATCAAAATTAAAACAGTAACACTCATCAAAATCAATAATGAACACAAATATATATGCACTAACCCTAAACAAAATCAATAACTAACACAAAGTGGCATCCATTTAAAATTAAAGAGCATAAATTTATGCATTAATAATAGTCAGGTTGGCAACTGTAAAAGTATAACAAACACAAACTTATATGCTGTTCAGCTTCACTACACATTTACTGACTGTTAATAAATCTTGCTGAAGGTGTATAATGCTTGCATTTCACTACACTTGTGTCTAACCTACACACTTCACACACTTGTTATGATGTTCCCAGATGGTACATAAATTTCAGCAGTTGTGACAATTAACATACTCCTCTTTTGTTGCACCTAATGTCAGCAGGAGTGGAAGGGTACCATAGTTACAACAAATGACAGCATGCACCAAGGACATCATTGAAGCTTGACCTAGCACCTGAAAACTTCATGACCTGCCTTATTGTGAATATCTCAACTAAGGTACTGGCAGTCCTCGTGGGAACTATTACAATAGCTCTGCTGAGTAGAGAAATAACAAACATTGCAGAAACGACCAGGACTCACAGCTTACTAAACAAGACAAACAAGAAATTATATTAATCACACTTGAAGAAAGGCAAATAGGATGGTTCAGTTCAAAAATGAGGATTGGTATTTGAATTAATTCCTAGTGTCAAGCTCTCAGCTAGCAACAGGTATTAGTAACTTAAAGGTAAAACTGCATGAACATAACACGATATCATTACCAATACATCAAGAATGTGGAGTTGATGACACCATCGAACATTTCACGGAATGCCTTCAAATGTGAGACATAAAAGAATGCCTCGTCCAAGACCTTGAGACCATACGTCTTCAATTGATGATGGTCAAAGTTATGCATGAAGAAAGGCTTCACAAGAACTATAACATTTATGATAACAATATTGACAGGAGATTAGAAATGTCTGATTACTGGAAAGCATTACATGACGAATTCAGTGACCCATGAGGAATCAGAGACAATCTAAATAGTAAAGAGAGGTTTTATAAGAACACAGGCAAAAAGCCTGGTAACAACAAAATGGCAAAAGCAAAGCAGTGCGACAAAGAGAGAAGAAAAGGTATGCATGTGCTGCATTACTTTTACAAGGAATTGCAGGTATTTAGGCCATAAAACCTGCTGAATTCTATAAGTCTGTGCTCTCTCTTGTCACCAATTTGAAACTCAACTGCCCCTTATCCCTTCCCACTTGCATCAATTTGCAAATACAAATGCCAGCTCAGATTCACAACAATGCTTAGCATTTCGGAAGTAAACCTCTAATTTTCCTTGAAACACTCCTTGGGTTCCAATGTCCACACAAGGAATAATGTAATTTCTGCAAAATTCCTTGCAAACTCTCATATCCAGGACACTAAGTTCAATGAGCAAAAAAAATTAGTGTCACTGTTTGCGTGTGATTGACTAGGCACAATCTGCTAGTTGAGCTGCACGTCAATTGATCAGAGACCATCCTCATTAACTATGTGGCCCAATAATTTAATTCCAGTTTACCCAAGATGGAATTTGTTAGGATATTATAGTTTATTGAATATCAGCCATTCTAGGAATAACAAGGTGTAATATATATTATCATCCCATGTCTACATATCCTATACTACATAATCAAGGTAGGTTAGAATAATATCACCTATGTACCATCAAGCATGTACACTATCATTGCTTGAAAGATAAAGGAAGCACATTTCAGTCCTAATGACATGGTGAGAAGATGTCTTGTGCTGGTCTTGGTAGGGTACATTGTGACCTGTCAATAATCTGATCTTAAGTCAAGCAATGTCAGTATTTTGGTATGGACAATCGCTGAAGGGCATCGCGTATGTTTGTGTTCTGTTGTGCTCCACTGCACATAACTTAATTTTTAAATTGAGAAAATTGACACAAAGTAGCTATGACCTATCTTTCTTAGACAAGTGTTATAACAGTTAAAAGTACTGTCTGTTGATTCAGTATTGCCTTCTGTCAACATTTCCTGAACATGTTTATTTGTAATTCTATGATAGTGAAACTAATGGCCTCGTGGCTAGGCAGGTTCAAGACAGATAGGACACATGGCAAGGTCTGCCGCTGCAAATACCTCACAATGTTCACTCAGTAAGCACTGCACAGCATACCAGAATTTCTGTGGCACTTCATGGTTTTAGTCATCTGGCATGATGTCCAGAGTTTGATACTCGAGACACAGGTGAAGGTTGTACACAATGTGCCTCTCGCCTTTATCAAAACGAAAGCATAATACCATCAGTTCAACAACAGTATTTTGTTCTGTGAGCCACGATACACCTAGGTTCACAACCTAGTACAACTCCTTGAATACAAAAGCTGTTGTTATTGTCTTAATACTGAGTACCCTAGCTGTAATGACTACTTCCCCCCTGGTCTCACCTCACTGCTAAATAGTGGCTGATTGCACGATACCAGGTGACTGCATTAATTCTCATACAACTATTAAGCCCATGAACACAAAAACATGTGAGGCAGCAGAGCTGCAGAAAGCTAAGCATGGTTGGCTCTTAAGGAAAACAAGAATTCTGATCACACCGTTAATTTTACTCAGGATAGTTTGTTGAATAGGTGATATCAGTTGGTTCTGACTTAACCAGAGGCAACAGTCTGGTTGCACTATCCCTATGGGTCATTTCCTGCAGGTGGTTTGCTGTCAAATGAAGAGGTAGCTTCCTGATGTGATGTAATTTCTGCATACATACCCCTAAGTGTTTGAACCCTTTCACAAATATCAAATGGCAAATGGAACTGGTGGCAACTGGCATGCAGGATGCCTGGCGTCAAGGCTAAGAGCAGGCTACGACTTATCAGCTGGTCAGCGATTATCTTGAGCAGGAGGGGCAAGAGAGCACAGACTCTTGCACTCTCGTTCTTTACACAGACCGTTCTGACACTGTGTCATTGATACAATGTTGGTGAATCCTGGAGCAGTCATTACTCAAATTTTCATTTTTCGACACTAACTGTCCAAATTTACTATTGATTGGTTGAAGATGTAAATGAAACTCTAAATTAGAGGAGTTATGACAATGCAGAACAATTGTATTTCAATGGAGGCCTCTATCTCTAAACACTTCAACCTCACTCAGACATATTTTGCTAAAATTTTTAAAATGTATAAATTTTCCCTGACATGAGCATGTTAAACATCTTTACAGCACTGGAAAGCTCAGGTGAAGTTCCACCATGACATCATATTAAAAACCTTTACAGCACACCACCAGTGATAAGCTTCACCAGTCAGCTGGTTACAAACACAGCTCAGCCATTCATCTTTAAGCACTCCATATCTGGTTAATTTGTTTATGTAGGCCTGATGGCCTTTACTGGTTGAGCCAGAGAAAAACAGCAGTGATTTGAAGTTAGCTGGCATAGTGATGACTGATCAACCCTGACTTTAGGTGCCACGCTGTGACCTCTAGTTAGGTTCGTAGCTTAGGGGTGGCTTGTCTGAAGCATTTGGTTGCACAAGCATGGCATTAGCAACAGAACAAACCTGATGTAACAAACTCTCCTCTATCTGGCGAGTGATGGTCAGTTTGAGCCAGGCGAGACTACTATCCTGCGAGGGACAAGATGTTAATAATGTTTCTAGTAGCCGGCGCTTCTGGGCAGATATAGGTACAAGATTTGAGAAGTATCGTTTACTCAGAAATCGCTGTACCCAAGTGATTAGAACAGCAAAATTATCATACGCTCGTCGCTTGGTACAACCAGACTTGTCCCCTTGTAATATATGGAGTACTGTGAGGAAAATGGGACTGAAAATTAGTGACTCTAAAAACTTAAGTCAGCAAATCAGCCTAAGTGGCAACGAACTTAACAATCAATTCATAAGTTATTGTGATGATATTAATTTGGAAGTAAAAAATGAAACATTATATTTTATAGAAGCACACAACAGCAGTGAAGGCGAACTTTTCTATTTCAATGCAGTTAGACCTGTTGATGTCATTAAGGCTATTAAACAAATTAAAACTAAAACACAAGGTAATAACAAAATCTCTATAGACATAATAAATTTAGCTTTGCCGTTCATTCTTGGAGCCTTGAGAAATATATTCAACCAATCGTTAATCACAGGTAGTTTTCCAACTCAGTGGGAACTGGCCATAGTAAAACCCATCGCTAAGATACAAAATCCTCAATGTGCCAGTGTTTACAGGCCTATAAGCATTCTCCCAACTATTTCCAAAGCTCTGGAATATATTGCTAACAAACAGATTACTAAATACATAACCGAATATAATCTGCTGGTTGACTATCAGTCTGGATTTAGGAAAGGTTTTAGCATGTGTACAGCACTTCTACAGGTAACAGACGACATCAAACAAAACATGGATAATCATATGCTAACAATTCTTACTCTGTTAGACTTTAGTAAAGCATTTGATTCTGTTGACCACGAGCTTTTAATCGCAAAGTTAAAATCATATTTCAAATTTTCTGTTGTATCATTAGAATGGATTAAAATGTATTTATCTGATCGTTATCAAAGAGTCATTTGTGAAGAAAATCAGTCAGCTTGGCGTGCAGTAGAAAAAGGAGTTCCTCAGGGTTCTGTGCTGGGCCCGTTATTGTTCTCTATTTTTATTAATGACCTACCAAAGCAACTATTACATTGTAAATACCATTTGTATGCCGATGATTTCCAAATATATCTTCCAGTACATCCAGGTAATATAACGTTATCTATTGATGTAATGAATCATGAACTATCAAACATTCTAGAGTGGTCAATAAAGCATGGACTAAAATTAAACCCTAAGAAAACACAATGCATTATAATAGGATCTAATAAACTTCTCAAAACGTCAAACATCACTAAAGCCCCAAAAATCATGCTTAATGGTGAACCAATTACCTTATCGATACTTGAACGTGGCGTGAACATGTTACCTACCCATGCAAACAAACGAATAAAATCCTGCATTCGTTAAGAAGGCTAAAAAAATTTTTACCTACTAACTTAATGAAGACCTTAACAGAATCACTAATTATTTCACGCCTTGACTATGCTGACACCGTTTTCAGTGACTTGCATCAAGATTTAGCCCAAAGACTTCAACTCATTCAAAATAATTGTGTGCGCCTTATTTTTAACCTTAAAAGAAAGGACCACGTCAGTGAATATAGAAACAAAATTTCATGGTTTGATATGAAGAATCAACGTATTTTTCATAAGATTTTCTTGCTCAAAAAACTCTTCTTAACAGATAAACCTCAATACCTTTTGTGTCGTTTTTTATCACCCCATACTCTAAACACACGTTCTTTAATCAACAGAAACATCTGCTTCCTCTTTCACAGTTACAGCTACTAAAATCTGGAATTATTTACCACAGGAGGCGAGGAATACCAAATCAATTCATTTGTTTAAAAAATTATGCCAAAACCATCTGTCAAAGCTGTAAGTCCACGAACTGAGAATTGTTTAAAAGAGTTTCAAAGGAACAATCCCTACAGTAAAAGCTACTTAAAAAAAATAGGAGGCTCAGTATATATGTATATATTTTTTCTCTTTCTCTATGAAACTGTTTGGTTTGAAAAATTTTATTTCTGTCAACCTTAGGCCTATGAAATATGCGACTGTAATGAATGCACGTTTGCATTTATGTTTATAACCATGTTGATCAGCCTGTATGAGTGCGTGGATCCATCTGTGTGCGCGTAAACTGTCTTTGTTTAAGAATATGTTTTAGGCGTTCGACTTATTACAGATTGTATTTTTATATTTTATGTGTAAATTTGTGTATGTATGTATGAGTATATATGTGAACGTATGTGTGTATGTATATGTGTATGTACATGTGTGTGGTATGTGTGTGTATGTCTGTATGTTTATATATGTGCATACGCATATTTATGTAAAAACATATATCTTTCAATAATAGTTGATGTTAGATGTTAGACTTGATCATAGCTACTTAAACTTAATAATTGTTTTTTTTTTTACTTTTTTTATCTTAGATGCGTATTGTTACTTTATCGTTAGATTTTTTTTTTCTTCTCCCTATTGTTATGGTAGAAGTACTACAGGAATTCTTGTTACATTACTATAACAAATATCAGCATAATGTTTTATGTATGTAATTTCAAGTACAATTTATTTCCTATTGTTTGTGGTTAAGTGTAAGAGAAGGCGACAATGCCTTAACTTTTGACACAATGAAAATAAAGACGATTTATTATTATTATTATTATTATTATTATTATTATTATTATTATTATTATTATTATTATTATTATTATGGTAAACCCTTTTTATGGTAAACTGCAGGAGTCTCAGCTTTTCTCACAGGCGAGTGCTACTTCTGACCATGATGTTAATTTAAATCAGGCGGCTGGAGGCGCCTCTTCTTAAATCACCTCTTTATTATCTATGCAGGCATGTTTAAAAGATATTCAACTTTACTATCAAAATGTAAGGGGTCTACAAACAAAAAGCCAACAATTTGAGGAAAATCTTTTAACGTCTAATTATTATATTATATGCTTAACTGAAACTTCGCTAAATTCTAATAGTGTAAACTCCCACTACTTTCCGAGCTATTACAATGTTTTTCGATGTGGTAGAAATATGACGATATTATTAGTAGGGGAGGAGGTGTGCTGATTGCTATTAACTCCCTTTTTTATCCCCGAGCTGTCTTAAAACCTGAGTTACAAATTAATAATCTTGATGCTGTTTGGATAGAACTTACTATTAGTAAAATAAAAATTCTCATTGGTAATATATATTTTTCTCCTCAACTTGCTGTTCAGGAGTTTAAAAGCTGTTTAGATACTCTAGAATCCAAACTCTCAAATTATCCTCATCATGTTATTGTTGTTGGTGATTTCAATATACCAGGGACTGACTGGAAAAATCATCACGCCCAAAATATTGAACATTATTACAATAAACAAAAAGGACTACTGCTGTTAGAAAATATTAACTGACTTAATCTTAAACAATTTAACTTTACTAAACCTGATAAGTCTCTCTTAGATCTAGTCTTCTCTAATAGTTACATTACTGAAGTCTCCCGGTCTCCTGATCCTTTGGTTAGTGAAGATGAATATCATCCTTCAATTTTATGCTCCTATCAGCTTGAAGTTTCACAACTGACATATAATAATACTCACTTTTTTTCTCGAGATTACAGCAATGGTGACTATCTTTCATTGTATTACGCCCTAAAAATATTTGATTGGAGTCCTATCTTTAATATGAATAATGTTAACCTCATGGTTGAATATTTGGCTAATAACACTTTAAAAATTATTGATACTTACATACCGTTAACCTTGATATCTAATAGAAAATACCCTGTCTGGTTTTCCTCTGCTCTTATTAAGCTTATTAAGAAAAAAGATAATCTTTACAGAAAGTATAAAATCAAAAGAATGAACAAAATTATTCAAACTTCTCTGCGCAACGCAAAATGGTGAAGAACAAAATTAGAGCTGATAAAAGGATTTAGCTTCTTGAAATAAATAACAATATTAAACATAATCCTAAACAATTTTGGAAGTATGTAAAATTTATGAAAGATGGTCACCACCCTAATTTAACCATTCTCAGTAACTGTAATTTAATACAAGATCCTAGAGAAGTAGCTAACCTGTTTGGTCAACATTTTGCCGAGATCTACGAAAAACCTTTTCAAACGTCCAATATACATTTCTCCTCTGATTCTTATACTCACTTACCCATCCCTACAGTCAACAATAGTTTAGTACTTTTGTTTATCAAAAATCTTAAATCTAGTACATCTTCAGGACCTGATGGTATCCCTACTTTTATAATTAAAGCCTGTGCTGAAATCTTTGCCCCCATAATAACTAAGGTCATTAATACAAGTTTGTCTTGTGGTATTTTTCCTGACATGTGGAAACAGGCTAACGTAGTTCCTGTTTTTAAAAAAGGAGATAAACATAATCTAAATAACTACAGGCCTATTTCGCTTCTTTGTACATTTTCTGAAGTAATGGAAAAAATAATACACAAACATATTAATTTTTATTATAAGAATATAATAGCCAATTGTCAACATGGTTTTCAGTATAAAAGAAATACTACAACTAATTTATTTGAATACATTAATGAAATTTATAGTGCTGTCATATCGAGAGGTCAATATGATGCAATATATTTTGATCTAAAAAAAGCCTTTGATACTTGTCAACATTCCATCATTCTACATAAACTTAACAACTTAGGTCTCAATTGTGCCTATATTAAATGGATTCAGAGCTACCTGATGAACACAACCTTTACTGTCAAAGTTAAGAATGTCTTTTCCACTTCCTTTCTTGCATCCTCTGGCATCCCTCAAGGTGGCACTTTGTCCCCTCTTTTATTTAATTTGTTTATTAATGATATTGTACAACAATTAAAATTTGCTAGTTGCCTATTATATGCTGATGACCTGAAAATATTTGCTAAAATTAGTAATATAACCGACTGCATTAAACTTCAAGCTGATATTGACTTAGTCCGTAAGTGGTGCAAGAATAATAGTATGAATCTAAATTATGATAAAACTATTTTTATTACATTTACGCTTAAAACTAACCCTATAAAGTTTGACTATTTGGTAAATAATTGCAAAATTAAACGTAATGATAATGTATATGATCTTGGAATATTATTAGATAGTAAACTTTATTTTCATTCACATGTTGATAATTCAATCTCCAATGCTCATCGTACTCTAGGGTTAATAAAATTCCTGACCTATAATGCTTCTTCTCCGGATTCCTTAATTAGCCTTTACCATGCTTTGATTAGATCCAAGCTAGAATACTGCTCTGTTATTTGGAATAGCATTACCATCACGGACTCGAATCGTATTGAGTCAGTACAATACAAAATATTTAAAACTATTTACATGAGATTCTCTCAACAGTTAATGCCTTTCAGTTATGTAGATATTCTTACTGATTTTAAGACAACCACTTTACATGGTTGTAGGATAGTTAATTATGCTCTACTTTTTATTAACTCCTTTCTATATTATTTTGATTGTCAAACTATTATAAACAATACAGGTTTAAAGGTTCCTAACCGTATTAGTAGAAACTTTAATCTTTTTTACGCACTGTCTAAAAATAAAAACTTAATTAACAGATGTGTATTCAATTTTAATGATATTTGTAAATTTTATCCTTCTAACGATAGAAAAATTGTATTCTGGGACTTTAAATAAGGTCGATCAAGTGTGTCTCAGTTCTGTCTGTCTTCTTTTTAAATGTTTTGCTGCATGTTGTCCTGTCAGTGTGTGTTGTGTCTAGTACTTTGTTTTGTATGTCTGTATTCATTTGTATGTCCTTTGTTAATTGTTTATCCTGTGTTTCTGTATTTGTTTTACGTATTTGTATCTGTTATTTGTTTAGTGTCATCCTGTTATTGGTCGCAAGACTGTTGGATGGCACTTTTAACATAATAAATAAATAAATAAATTATTATTATAAAAGCAAGTGAATGCCATTCGTCCAAGAGCCTCTGGACCAGTCCTGCTGTAGGCTTCTGTGGCGTCGTAAGTGGTCTGATTAAAGAGGTAATGAGCCAAAGGGCCTCCCTTAAGATACTGGCGTACTTCGGCATGTTGTCAGGTTTCCCACTGCTTTCAGCCTTCTCTTTATACTGTGAGCAAAGCTGAGAGCATAGGCACAACTCCCACTAACTGTATAGCTGGAAATGTGATTCTGTTTAATCCAGATGAGCGGGAGTACGCAGTTATTGATGTAATTTGACAGCTCTTAATTTAAGTTCCTCATTGTGGATGGTGAATATGTAACACTTCTTCTGACATTGATACAAAATAAAGCACATATATATGAATAGTTTCACTGATTACTTACTATGTTGAGCAAAACTGTCACAAGTATTTTACACTAGTTACATGAATAACTTCCAGGTATTTTCACACGATTTACAATACTTTCTCTACTCAAGAGCACTGTACTGGTAGCACGAAATGGAACAGGAACATGAAGCGCGAGTTCATCTGAATCTCGGTTAAGTCAGTATGGCGTGCGCGAGTTTATGAACTTCGGATGAACTGGTAGGCATTCATTACTCTGAGACAAGAGGTTGGTTAAAATTTGGGTTGTTACAGGAATATCACTGCTGGTGAAACAAAGGAATAAGACACACAGATTGGGCCTCGCAGACTCGTGTGTGTGTCTGTGTGTGTGTATGTGCGTACGTGTGCAGACTGTGGGGCCTCACGGAAAGTTAAGGGTAGGGTTAACTGACGGGGTCTTACAGACATCACCCAACAGACTGAAAAGGGATTGAGTGGGGCCTTGCTAACATCACCCACTCAGTAAGGCGAATGTCAAGGTTTACCTGGAGGCTCAGCTAGGTCTGTAACGACTGAATAGCTAGGGTTAATGGCCCTTCTTATATAACCGAGCTTTGGAGGGTCAGGCATGTGAGTGGCATTCCAGAGTGGGAGGAGATAGCGGTACCTGATAACGGTACTGTCTGCCGTAGTTGGCAGGCCGACTACCCTGCAAGAAATATCGCTGCTTGGGCACGCGAAAAATCTCTAAATAACAATAAAATTCCCCAGCTAACAACTGATGAGCGTGAAATAAATTTTTTATTTGGAACAGAGCCTACTCTATCAAGTGAATAAGAGTAAGTGAAAATTGCTGCTGAACATAATGTAGATTAAAATAATGACTAGAGGCCCTTGAAAATAGCATTTTGGAATTTATTTTATAGCACAATAAAAATTAAATTTAGAATTTTGTAGCATTTTCATATTTTCACTAATTTACAAAACTTTCAATTAAAACATATAGCCTATGTCACACTGAATTTTAGCATGCATAGTCATGACCTCTTATGAAAAAATAATTATAACTATAGCTATGTACGTGTAACAATTTAATGTGCACTATTGCTTTCAGGCTACCCAAGCTGGTAATATTTGGAAATATATTTAAAAGTTGAATTTGAGCATGTTCAACACCTCAATATTTTCTTCTGTTAACTGAGTCTGCCAATAACTTAACACAACATTGTAGGAACTCTGGCATCGCTCAGCATCTACACTGCTAACTGGGGTCCAAATGGTTTTCAGTGCAGTGGCTCCAAACTCTGGTTTTGCAAGTTTAACTGTGTGCTGCCTTGAGAGGTAAGTGTGTTGCCGGTCGTGAGTTACGGCCTCTCCGGATGTACAATTTGACCGTGCCATATGAGATACCTATACCCTCTCCCCTGTGTGACCGCAACAGTGTATACTGGTGTTTGGGTGTAGGGGAAGGCGATCGATGATGTTGAGAAGGAGTAGAGGGGAAGCAAGCTGGAGTGAGAGGTGGGGAAGGAAGAGGGTGGCGGCAAGCATTCTCTAGTGTATCGTCGGGAGAGACGGATGTGGCTATTGGGGCATTGTGCCGAAAACGGTGGAGTGTTGGACAACCCGAACGTAAGGTCAGCTGGAGATCAGATTAAATGGCCCGAATGGTGCGTCGTGCCTCTGAAGGAAGATACTGTTAATCATTTACTGACATTGGAATTCTGCCTCTTGGTGACTTTCTACAAGAACATCTAGAAACATAGTCTCTTAGCTTTCCCCGAAGTAATTTGGCATTGTCTTCTGCCAAATTGGAGGTGCCAATTTGACTCGTACATCATCGGGAGTTTCATCGAGGAATGAGTAATGAGGCCACGCAGTCGCCAGCGAGGTGTTTATTGGAAGTTAAAGCATTATAATCCGAGGTAAGAAGAATATTAATTGGATATAAACATTTTGCGCATCAAGTTAGAAGAACACGCTTGCAAATAGAACATCACCATGGTGATATTAATTTCAAGGAAACTGAAAATAGATACTCACTAACGAGGCCTTTCGTCATATTGTTACCTTAATAGCAAAAGCTCGTAACTCCATATTATGAATATTGGACATTCGAGCCCTTCTAAACCATCATAATAAGGTATTTACAAATAAATATTGTTAAAAGAAGATATAAAATGTCAATTTTTTTAGTGTCAGGGAAACAAAATAGTTTTTCTCTTTTTTTTTTTTCTGAATGGATGCGAAATGGAGTAACGAGGTTTTACTATTAAGGTAATGATATGAACTATACGTCAGTTAAATCTTCGAAAGGGGTAGTCCTGCTCTATGAATTTGTTTGTAAATGCGAACTTTACTAGTGGACGCTAAGACGTATGCTATTAGGACCGTGTTGATTTTGTAGTGCTAATATATACGTAGAGATATGAGTTGTATTGGGTTGTTTATGGGATATTTGATTCTTCTATGTGAGGGTGGAGACATTAATATGTACAAATTGTATGGAGTTAGGAATATTCCTATTTTGTGTAGTTAAATGGAATCAACTAATTTGCATTCGTGCATTGTATTTTTCCGTTTCATTTGTACATATGTACCTACTGTTACAACTGTGCCACTCTGCTACGGGTTTGAGTACCGTGCAGGAGTGGAGACAATTTACTTTGGTGCTGTATTTTTCCCTTCTGTTGTGTGAAGACGAGAGAGTTGTGCTTTCCGAGAGACGGGAAATATGGCGGGTGATTCAGCCACTGCGTATGTGTTTGCTTTAGGCAGGGATGAATTAGTAAAATATTTAACAGACACCGGTTGTAGTTTTGATAAAGATGACGACACAACCCTTTTATAGGCTAGCATTATTTCCTATGTGGGTTCATTCCGACAGGTAGAAAACACCATTGAGACGGAAGTCCCTGAATATGTTCAGTGTGCTCCGATGAGTGCGGAGCAAGTTTGTTTTTGCACAGTTTAACATCTGTGCCGAAGTTGGGCGTTCTTAAACCGGAAAAGGTATTGAATTTTATTTTGGCCTTAGATGAATTGTGGTTGTGTAAACCAGTAAAGGAGAAGTATTTTCTGCAATCTCTCGCCTTAAAGATCACGGGCGAAGTTGCTACCGTATTGTCGGAAGTACTAGGACAGAGCGAGGGGTGTACATACCAAAGGTATAAACGCGCACTATTGAATTGGGTGTCTACCGACACTTGGCGTACATATAAATGATCAAGTTCATCCCACAATATGTGTGCATAAGGATAGCTTGACCCTTCAAGATGTTTGATGAGGTTAACAACATTTTCACAAGCCTCACTTACAAACTGACACTTTATTTTCAGAATAAGAAATGTTTCTCCAGAACATTTCTTGCAAACAGATTTGACACTGGCATTTTGAGGTTTCCGCTGACAGAATAATTGTTGCATTGGGTCAAGATATTCAGGCAGGTAAAATACTGACAAAAACCATTAATTCCAACGTGTTACCACTGGGCTTGGAAACAACTCAGGGACAAGCTCTGGAAAGTTCTAGCGCAAGAACCTTATGTAGGCACTTTTATTTTTCGCCCATGTAAAAATGTGATTTTTATATCCCCCACCAGTCCATTTAGGTCATCTAGTTCCGACATAAAAACATCTCCAACAAGGTTTACTTTGCGGGCACAACATGTGGGGATGAGTGGACACGCACATATGTGTGTGTGTGTGTGTGTGTGAGAGAGAGAGAGAGAGAGAGAGAGAGAGAGAGAGATAACAACAGTGAAAGTGAGACAGCACTATCTTATTGCAGGCACCATTACCACGTGTGTATGTGTGTGTGTGATTGACAGCGCAGATAACACACAATGGAGCGGCAAACAGTCTTAATGAAGAAACTGTACATATCCACTGTTATTCAGGCAGAAGGTATAGTTCTTGTTCCAAATAGCCACGTGATCATCTGAGCTGTGTGGAAGTTTTATGGGACCGCCTGAACAGTGTGTCCAACATTGTCGGCATAGCCTTTGTCTCTCCAGATATAGGTGATTCGGAATAAAGTGAACACTCAAAAAAGCCCTGATTAATTTCTATTTCCTGCCAGTTTATATTTTTCCGCCGATGTAAACACAAATAATGCCACATGCTTTTATTTACATAGGGTCGTGCAATGTTTACAACTACATTAAACTGCTCCGATAAATTTTAGCTACAATATCTACTCATTAAATGCACGGGGGCTGAATGTAAGATATAAAAAAAGTAATCTTCTTTAAAAATACCTGCAAGTTAATGTCCGGTTTCTGTCCATCGACAAATCTAAACAACACGCGCTATTGCCGTTACGCATCTCGTAAATGAGGGCATATTTTATTTGAATTTGTAACGCAAAACCGCCACTACAACAGACATGACACACGCTATTCAATAATTCAAGTTTCGTTCAGTTCTACTGCCACGAACAACGACGACGCACTTCAGAAACAATAATTAACGT
>PNEQ01027999.1:0-64127 GCA_003012365.1 Medauroidea extradentata | reverse complement strand
ACACGGAGCAAGCGAAAACGGCCACGGCGAGCCGAGGTCGATGATAGAGTCACATAATTCTCGCGCCAATCGAGTCTAATTATAATGTATGTATGAATGACAAAAAGATCATAAGTAAATATTTTGAAGTGTATTAAATACAAACAGGTCGAGTTCGTCGTATGTTCTTTCACTAATGTTGTATTCAAATAGGAAAATCACGGAACTACGTACAATAAATCGCTACCAACCATACAAGCAGTAAAGTAACTCTTGTTAGTGGTGATGTATATGCAGTAACAGCTAGTGATTTTTTTCAGAGGTTAAATCTTTAGTGCTCACTTTATTCCGAATGGCCTATACAAGTTTAGCCGACACCAGTTGGATGGGTTATTTTACAAGGGAGGGGGCAAGAGGGAGATAAGGGTGTCTACAGTTACTGTCCCCTCTTCTATGTGCGAGTGTCCGGGCAATGTAAGATTCCTGTACTGTCGGGCAAGCCTCTTCTACCACTTGTATACAATACATAATATCTAGGCCCAAGAAACTGCTGGGAGGATTCAAGGCGCCCGGCCGCGCCATCGTAGTTATATTCCCTCGCCCGGAGAATTTAGCATTTTATTGCAGATTTAGCTAACTTTCACGTTTAATCACAGTTATTTCGCATTTGTGAAAATCACGGGCCTCTAACAATAACTGCACGAATGCAATGCAACAATTTCTCTTGCAGTAGAAAAGTGAGGGCCAGATTTAAACTTAGCCTGTGAAGAGAATTGACACATGGGTGTTAGGTTCTCCTGGCCATTATTTCCCAGCTATCTTTATGTCAAAATGGAAAAGCAAAAAATGTTAGGAAAACCACACATTAAATTACAATATTTACAAGAAATTAAGGAAAGATCCTCCTTGGAAAGTCCCTGGCGTCCTTCTGGGTGAGAGGTCTAACTTACCCTTGGTAGGCCGTTGGCACAATCTGTTGGTGGGCAGTCCCCAAGGAGTCCCCATGTAGCAGCTGGGTTGCGGGTCCCCACAGCACATACATCAGGGCAGGCTAATCAGCGAGAGGCTCGGAAACAAGAAGCTGGCGACAACTTGGAGTGGCACGGGCGGCGATGGTTGTGGCACCTGGGAGCAAGGCTTCATGCTGGTATTCCTCTCGGAATGAGGGTCCGCTGGACTATGGTCGGAGGGGAGTCCCTCCAATAGGCATTCTTAAGCCAAAAATGTGCTCTATAGTTGAGGTACACAATGACAGCTGGGCTGAGACAAGCCTTAAGAGCTTGGAACCTGGGCACTCTTCCCATCGTTGTTGGCTCATGTCAACATTACATGGTACAGGTAAGGTGCAGAGGTCCGACATGGAGGGTTGAGGTTCAAGGGTGGTACTTCAAAATCCTTGGTTGAGCTCATCCTCTGCTGTGGACGGTGGGTGATCCCTGCTGGAGGTTGATTATCATCTTGGCTGTTGGTATCTACTGTAGGCGACTGTCAGCCAGGGAGATGTCATAAAGGAACCAGTTGGATTCACACAGGATTCTCTGGAGGTACCTTTGATTCGTAGAACTCCTACCAGGCAGTGGTTATGGTGACATCTTGTAGTATTTTGCGTTCTGAAAAGAATATTACGTCATTCCAGGGGTCATACTCAGCTTCATTGGAAATGTGGTCTTGTTCCTGTGCACATTTCCCATGAATGTGCTGTTTAGGTGTGGTTCTAGTGTTTTTCTGTGCACTTTCTTGAGGTCGTCCTTCTGGTCTTGAGTCCAACATGCTTGGCCCCTTCTTTGTGCAATGGTATAGTGTCATTCCCATTTTGGAGAGAGTCTCGCATAGTGGATGTTGCATCTGTTCGGCAGTGGTCGCATCTTTAAGAGGACATCTTGGTCTTACTTGAGATTCTGGTTTGCCTGCATGATGGTCGCTGTACATTTGCCTTTAATGTACTCATTTATTCCATCTGGTGGATCAGACTTGAGTCTGAGATAGCTCTTAGATCTCCAGGGGAGGAGGAGGAGAATATGGTAGTTTCCCTCAACTCCAATCTCTTGGTTTCCTAAGTGTGTGCCCTTGGAGTAGCTCACTCAGGGTCAACGGCAATGCAGTATTTTGGTGGCAGCGCAGGATTAAAAGTATTTAGGATAATGCTTTATTCCAATGGTGACAGTTGCCTTGAGTGTGCACTCTCATCTCATTTCTCAGCTCTTGATTGCACCTATCAGCAGGGTTGTTGTGGGGATGATATATGAGTATCGTCCATATTTATGTTTCCCATCCTTGACAAGCGGTGCTCTATAGCTGGCTGGTAAATTGCATCCCGTTGTCTGTAAGGATGCTTCTCAGATAGCCCTAACAAGGAAATATCTCGTCTTGGAGTTTATGGATGATTGTCTTCGCTTCAGCATTGTGAAGTGAGAATGCTTCCACACATCTTGACAATAGGTGAGTGATGACCAGTAAAAAGTGAAGTCCAGTGGTGCTTCGAGGATATGGCCCCATGATGTCTATGGCTAAGATCTTCGAGGCAGTTCTGGATCTTTGGGGTTTTCCCTTTACTTGGGCTGTAGGGCTCAATATCAAGGTGGTGCTGCTGAGGCATTGTACTACATATTCCTGGATAACTCATGTGGCTCCCTTCCACGTTAAGTATAGCCGGATCTGCCTACTGTTTTTATCAGTATGATGGTGGCCTGCAAGTGCATTATTGTGGAAATGACAGCATAACAAGAGTTTGAGGGAATGCAGGACACGGAGTTTCCACTGATGGAGGGTAGGACACATTTATACTAATCCCCGATATTTTCTGGGGTTGGCCGACTTGCTTGCAAGGAGATGCTGGCTTTTTGGATCCTTTTTGATGTTCTTGCATGAATTGCCTGACATTGTTTTGGAATGAAAAATTGAGCAGGTGAAGCGTGATGGCTGCAGCTTTATATGGTGCTGTCTTGGGCAGCAAGACATCCTCTTAGTCGTGAATGACATATGTTTCATGGATGGTTTTAGGAGTTCTCGACAAAGCATTTGGAAGTTGATTTCGGTTCCCTGGGCAATGCTTGACATAGAGTGTGAGTTCCTGAAGAAGCATAGCCCACCAAGCCAACTTTGTCATCTTGGTACTGGCAGTTTGAAGTTATTGAAGTGTCCTGTTATTAGTGTGTATCACTAAAGGTCAGTCTTCCAACAGTTACCTGTACATCTTGATGGCCTATAAGATACCTTACGCAATTGTCACTGCTATAATGTGATGAAGCCATATCCATTAAAGGCGACATAATCGGTTTTGCAATGGGTGCAGTCAGGGATCACTTGGCAAGGCTGTTGAAGTATGCAGTCCACAGTGGTTGAAGACAGCACCAGAATCAGAACAAAAATTCCACATGTTGTTTGGTTTCTGTACTGCAGCACAAACACATGAAATATATTTCTGGGGTGATTGTCAGCCTCCTGCAAGTGGAAAAACACTCCTCTTGGTAAGAACAAGAATACTTACTGCAGCAAAGAGTTACTGTTCCACTACTTCATCACTATTCTTTCTTCATGCAATGCCACATAATTATGATGGTTAACCCAACATTGGAGAATGTAAAATTACTACATTCTGGACAATTATATGAGTTACCATAGTCGACAGTATCCCAGACAAGCACTACACAGTGGAGCCAGTTTACCCTTAGAGGTAGTAGGCGGCTGACATCTCATCAGCAATTAGTTCACACATATCGTCATATTGAGGAACCGCAACACTAATGCAGGGTTGTAGCACTAGTAAACATCTGTTCGTTTACGGAAGTCATTAGCACAAGTGCAGGTTGTATACACAGCAGGAATAGTCTTTTACCTTTTTAACAATTCCTGCGATAGAAAAGTATTATAAACTGAACTGTTTTTTACACATATCAATTTTCTGTTTGATAATTCATGTGATAGCAGATATTCTGACGAAAACAAAAACCACAGGACAGCAGCCATGCAGATCATCTTTTCTTCATTGGGTTGACGAACCTCATGGCTCGCAGCTGTCATGCTTTCAGTGCAGAACAGGAAGAGGTGGGGTGAGTAGAGTCAGTCTGCTGCTTGGGCGTGCACACACATGCATGCACACATACACACACAGAGAGCAAATGTTGAGCTGACTCGCATGGGTGCAACATGGGAGCAGACATGAGCCAGTAGGCAGTTGTAGTGGAAGTGCCATTGCCAGCAAGATGGTGGCTACTCTCTTGGTCACTCTGTGGTATCCACAATGATGGTGATGTCACAGCAATGTTGGTTCCGTTGCTGGGTTGGTAGAGCCAAGATGGCCAGTTACCCAAGGAAAAACTGGTCTAGGTCACAGATTGCATGGGCAGTGGCAAAAAAGGTAATTTTCACGATATTACAAATAATTTCATTGGATTTAATTAAGTAAATAAAAAATATAATTTTTGTAATGTTACAAGAGTGACCAGCTTGTAAAAGATAGTGGATAACACAAGACAAAAACTAACTACTCTTGATGAAACTTTGGACGATTTAACCAAAGACACCAGATATATCAACTTTACAAAGAAAATATACGACAATTGCAATCAAAAGTGCATGATGTGACAAAGGTCTGCAAATCCACAAAAATAAATTGGGCAAGAGCAGCACAAAAATATATGACTGTACAATATCTCCAATGCATGCAAGAAATGTGCAAACACAAAGATGACAAAAATAATACAAATAGGTTTATGCTAGCAATGAAAAATTTAATCCCTAGAAGGTAATCAGAGTAATAGAACAAAGTTTATACTGTACCAATTTCCTTGGCACAGACATAATACTCAGGGCACATTCACTTACATTCCAACATCAAGAGGAACAGAAGACCAAATTGGTTACAGTGAACATGTGACATTAACACAATCAAGGATGTAGAAGACACAGTATAGGCAACTGCAAAAGAAACAATTTGGATTGTATTTACAGACCTTACATAAGAACAGAGCTGTTAAAACAAAGGCCAAACTAGTTGTGGCACAATAGTGACATAACACGGACATACAGGAGGACAGTTGAGAGTGCGTCAAGACCAGGGAAAGATTTGTAGGAATCCTATTTTACAAAACTCTAGCAGACTCTTCGATCCCAGAGTTATGTGGCTAATAGCCATATGGCTACCCTTGCAGCATCAGTATTTGTTGTCCAGCTGGGTCATTTGTTGTATTTTGAGACACTTTTCTACTCGTGTATGAAGTGTTCAGCCACTTCCCCACATATTTTAAATTTATATAAAATATTATTTTTCTTAATTAAAATTAATCTTCAATAACTGGCTGTATGCCTCTTCAGTATTGGTTCGTCTGGTGTTCGGGATGAAACAACAGGATCCAATGGTTAATTTTAATTCATCTTTTCAAAATGTAAATATAAAATAGTCACGAATTTTAAAGTAGTGTCATTGTTCATTTTCCTGGCTTGTTTGTTTTCAAATTAACCACAGTAAAATTTTAATTACTTTTGTTGATATAATTTTTACTTTTATTTTTCTTTATTTTTGAGTTTTGTCAATTTTTAATAGTTATTAAATTTTTCCTGTTGAAGTGAGTAACTTCTTGTGTTGTAAGCTTCTCTAGGTTGTATGATTTCTGGCGCCGACGTTGTGTTTGATCACTTGCTTCGTGGAATTTCTTCATGACATAGGTTGTTGACACACGTTGGTCAGCCGCCATAGGGGGTTGCTTAGAGTATTGCGCCGCGAAAGTAGTTCCAGTGGTGGGCACTTTTTGTCTCCAATTATTCTCTTTCTGTTAATATTCTTTAGTATTTTGATATAAACACTATAAATTCAAATTTGAAATCCATTGTTAAGATTTTTTCAAGTGTAATTTTGACGTTTTATTAGTAAATTATGGGATTCTATTGCATCACTCCGCCAAGGAGTACTTTAGCTATCATGACCGACCAGGATTTAGTGAGTCGTAGGGGGTTATGGAAGGATGGTTACTATGATACTAGTCGTACAGTAACAGTCATGCGGTAACAGTCGTGCTGGGATGGCGCGAGAGAATGGACATGCGTGGCTGAGATGGGCGAGAAAGTCTCGAGTGTGTTGGCGTGGCTAGGAGAGAATGGACATAGACTTTGATTTGAATTACAATTAATTATTGAGGTGATAGGTGTTACAGGGATAAAAACAGGGAAGCAAATCCCAGTAGTTTGAGTTTGTTCATTATATATATTTTTTTCCTTCAACAATATTTCTAAGAAATAACTGAATTGAACCTAAACCATACAAGTCGGACGGAAACATCACGGTAGCTAAGAGTCTCTCTAAAAGTTGATTGAATTTAAGTACAAACTGCAATAGCTATGACCGGTACGTTGTGGAACGTAATTTATCGTGTCATAATTAATGTAACGATTGACGAATCTGAGTTTCTCTATGCAAGTTAAACCTGACAGATGGTTGGTTAAAATCAACAAATCTAAATTTAACTGAAACAGAAACTGAGCTATTCAGTGCACTTCATGCTACATAACCTCAACATCCCGAACAGTAAGACGTGTCACACAAAATTGTCATCAGCGAAGAGGGACCTGAGGGGAAACAAGTACCTCGGGGGGCCCTAGGGCCCAACTATGTGAGCAGAAACATCTGCAGCGGGAATGTAAGCACTAAACATAGGCGATGTAGGCAGTAAACACTGGCAGTACCAACCAACAACGATGCAATAACTTCGGGAGAGCCGAATCAGCAGCGGAAAACGCCTTGAGATCAACGGCAGTGCCAGGGCTGTAGCGATTTTAAGGACAGTGGCGGGACATCAAAACAAGCCGGATGGTAAAGTAGCTGCTGAGAACTACAGCTTCAAATATCAAGTCAGTGTCTATGATGGTGTCGCAGGCGAAGTTCGTGGTGAAGTTGCCACCAGAAGAGTTTCTTTACATGTGTTTGATTATAATATTCAGCATCGCCTACAAAAATAAATTAACATTTTTTTTGTTGTGATAATTATGTTGTATGAATTGAGGTCAGGTTATGTGCAATGTTTTGCTAAAGTGTTATCTTGGCCGAGGCATTAAAAAAATCATGTTTACTGTAAAAAAAATATTAAAGTAGGTTTGGTGTAGGCCTAAGCCTAAATTATGTTCTGTTTGTTTGGACAAAAATAAAGAACATGGCTCAACAGGGACTGGTTGACCTTATTAGAGGCATGCTGGAGGCCCAAACAAAGATGCTGATCAAAGAAATTAGAGTAGTAGTAGAAGAAATTAAAGAGAAATTAAAGAACTAAAAACAACTTTAGAGGAGTTCAGGGAGGAGTTAGGAAGTAATGGTGTGGAGGAAAAGGTGGTAGTAAGGGTGAAAGGAAGTAAAACTGAAGGATGTTTTAAACGTGTAAAGCAAAATCTGGAACAGGCAGTAATTGATGATGCAGAAAGTGTGGAAAGTAGTGTTGACAAAAATATAGAAGATGTGGAACAAATAGTAATTGTTAATTCAGAAGCTGTGAAATAAATAAAAATGTTTAGTAGAGGAAGAGGTAGGCCTACAGGTGCAGAAAGGTCAAAAGGTTAATTTTAGTGTTGAAGATGGGAGGAGTTGAATTTCAGGACACTGGGTTACAAGATAAAGTACTTGAAGAATGTGAGGGTATAAATCAAGATGTAGAAATGGGGTAAGACAGTTAAGGCCAGAACATTTGGAGCAAGGTATTAGCAACTGAGTGTGTTGAGAAGTGTCGATAAATGGGGAGTTGAGGAGTGGACAAGAGGAAAGGTAAAAATAAAGAATAATGTTAAAATGGGGGGTACTCAGTGCTGTTCACAAGGAAAAGTGAATCCAGAGTGAACTGTGTTTTGGAGGACCTGGTTGACAGGAGATAAAAACTAAGTACTATGACGATCTTTCAACTGTTCGCATTACCTTTGTTGTGATTTTCTGTCATTAAACAATGTAGCGTTACAGGAAGATTATTGATAATTTAAACATTTTGGTGTACACATTACATATTTTTTTTCTGTTGGTTTTTTATTGACAAGAAGCACTGAGCATGAATGTGGCTTAATTTGAGTAACTTTAAGTATTGAATTAAACTGAGTACATTTAAGTATTGAATTAACTACTTGAGAAAAGTTGAATAAATGGTAAAGAAGCAGAGCATACTTTAATATAATAGTGATGAGAAATTGTGTAAGTATAGATATGAGTAAATTAATTTTGAAAATAAACACCTAAATTGTAGCAGAAAATCTCAGTAAAATTGTAAACCAAGGTTCATGGTAAATGATTTATGCATTTGCGCACATTAATAAGTTTTATATGTTTATTGTGTTTACCTTTGAGTGGCAGTCTACAGCTACAGCTTAAAGAGAAAGGAGTGCTGCATTCAAGGTGATAGGCATGTGTGAGGTTACAATGTGATGTATTTTTATTTACTTTTTTGTGGATTAGGGAGCATCGTCGTCGGTCCAAAGGGCTGTACCCTAGTTGTATTTGTGATATTTAGCTTCGTCGTTGTATCAAAAGGCATGATAATTGTCTGTATTTATGATGTTTGCCTCGTCGTCGTTCCAACAAGCACTATAATTAATTAAGTTAATTGTGGTGCGCTTCGTCATTGTTCCAAAGGGCATGATTAAGCTCTTTAGTTTGTGTGTTGCAGGGCAGCCTCCCTGTCAGCAGTTTAAACCTATTATCTAAAGCAAATTCATTTTATGTAAGGTGATTAGAAATATTTGTGAGACTGGTAAAATTATTTGATTTGAGAAACATACGGATAAACCTCTATGTTAACACTGCTCTGATGTTGTAAATGAGAAAGCCAAGTGTGTTAAAATATTCTGTAATTAATTAGTTAATTTTTGTCTTGTGATGCAATGAATGATTTATTATCAGTTTTGGTGGGTAAATTCATGTTCAGTCTATTTGAAATATATATAAATGTCTAATCTTTAAAATTCTTTGCTCTGATGGTATTTAAAGTGTAAGGTAGCAACCCACTGAGTTTGAATAACATTATGCTAGAGATTTTGTGTATTTATTTTTATTTATTGCATCACAGAAAAAATATTGTGAAATTCCAAAGTATTGTAGATGTTTGGTCTAGTGGTGATTAATGATGAGCTATAGTGATTTTTTATATTTACTGTACTGATAGATATTTAGCAATTCTGCTTCATGGTGAAAGGTCTTTGTATTGATGTATGTATAAAATAATATTAATTTCTTATTGTGTGACAAAAAAATTCATATTAATTGGGGGGTTGTTAAGTGTTCAGCCACTTCCCCAACTAATTTAAATCTATATAAAATACTGTATTTAATTTTCTTAATTAAATTTAATCTTTAACAACGGGCTGTATGCATATTCAGTATTGGTTCGTCTGGTATTCAGCACGATACAACAGGATCCAATAACCTAGCCATTGGGCACATGGTTAATTTTAATTCATCTTTTCAAAATTTAAATATAAAATAGTCAAGAATTGTAAAGTACAGTCATTGTTCATTTTCCTGGCTTGTTTGGTTTCAAACTGACCACAGTAAAATTTTAATTATTCTTGTTGATATAATTTTTTCATGTATTTTTCTTTATTTTTGAGTTTTGGCAATTTTTAATAGTTATTAAATTTTTCCTGGTGAAGTGAGTAACTTCTTGAGTTGCAAGCTTATCTAGGTTGTAGTATTTCTGGTGCCGACGTTGTGGTTGATCACTTGCTTCGTGGAATTTCTTCATGACATAGGTTGTTGACGCACGTTGGTCAACTGTCGTAGAGGGTTGCTTAGGGTATTGCGCAGCGAAAGTAGTTCCAGTGGTGTGCACGTTTTGTTTTCAATTATTCTATTTCTGTTAATATTCTTTAGTATGTTGATGTAAAAATTATAAATTCAAATTTTGAAATCCATTGTTAAATGTTTCAAGTGTAATTTTGATGTTTTGTTAGTAAATTATGGGATTCTGTTGTATCACTCCGCCAAGGAGTACTTTAGCTACCATGACCGGCCAGGATTTAGTGAGTCGTGGGGAGTGATGGAAGGATGGTTACTATAATACTAGCCGTACAGTAACAGTCATGCGGTAATAGTCGTGCGGGGATGGCGCCAAAGGAAGGACGTGCGTGGTTGAGACGGGCGAGAAAACCTTGAGTGTGTTGGCGCGGCTAGGAGAGAATGGACATACTCTTTGATTTGAATTACAATTAATTATTGAGGTGATGGGTGTCACAGGGACAAAAACAGGGAAGCAAATCCCAGTAGTTTGAGTTTGTTGATTATACATATATTTTTTCCTTAGTCAATGTTTCCAAGAAATAACTGGATTGTACCTAAACCATACAAGTCGGACGGAAACATCATGGTAGCTAAGCATCACTCTAAAAATTGATTGAATTTAAGGGCAACTGCAATAGCTATGACCCGTAACGAATGTTGTGGAATGTAATTTACCTTGTCATAATAAATGTAACGATTGACGAATCTGAGTTTCTCTATGCAAGTTAAACCTGACTGATGGTTGGTTAACATCAACAAACCTAAATTAACTAAAACAGAAACTGAGCTATCTGGAGCACTTCATGCTACATAACCTCAACGGCCCGAATAGTATGACATGTCACACATACCATATTTATGGCCAGGAAGATATCCTGAACAGACAATAGGTAGATGCATACAGCAGCCACAGCACATAAAACAAAAATTATGAAATTTTACATGTGCTTTTAATGTATGAGGCACTTCAACAAAACAGCAGCAATAATCAATTAGTGAAGCAACAGGGCAAAAGATGCTGTCATAGAGTGAACCTCCAGCACATCTGTTCTAATCAACAATTGAGGAAAACTCCTAAACAGTGGCAGGGTGCGATCTCTAATAATGTGACATTGCCCACCAAAACATACATTTAGGAAATAAAATAAACAAGTTCAAATTAAAACATTCACAATAAACCATAATCAATGGAATAATTTAAGAATGTAAACACATACCGCTGTAATATGTTGGCAATTGCCTTAGTCAAAAGTGCTTACTACAACAGTAAAACAAAAACTAACTGAAAGTCATCTGCAGTAAGGTAAATTAAGTGGGCTTTATGTCTCGTTGACAGTAAGGACATTAGAGACGGTGACACACCTTCATACAATGACAGGAGCTAGGAGAGAAGTAGGCCTTGGCCTTCGTTACAGAACCATCCCAGCATTCACCAGAGAAATATCGGGAAACCATGGAAAACCGAAATCACGAAGGCTGGATATGGGAATCGAACCCGGGTCCTCCAGAACATGAGTCCAATTTGTTACAGTTGCACCACCTCGCTCGGTGTCTACAGTATGGCATCTACACTATATATTGACTATTAATGATCTAGTTAAGGGTGTACACACAGAGATGGTTCATGAGACCATGCTGTCATGTTCTAGCACCCAACAAACTTCTAAAAGTTTTGCTGGGTTATTTGTATAATACAAGCATTTAATTTAAAATAAAATATAATATAGTATATTATTTACATGCTGTAATGCATTTCTGACATTTTTGTGACTAGCATGTTACACTGAATTTTTTCAGGTCATTTCTCTCATTTGCACTGTCTCGGTGCTGTCAGCGAGCTGTGCACAGCTGCCTATCTCCGAACCATCAGTTCACCATCGTCTGAACTACACACATATACAGGAACCTAACCTTTACCAGCACCCGCCTCGTGCTCCCTCATATTTGGTGCATGATGCAGCTGTGCTATAGACTGCACGTATATGCGCAAGTAACGTCTACTACACAGCCAAGTAATGTGAGGTACTATGCAGGAGAGAGGCGAATGCTAGTATCACAATGAAAGAGGAGAGGGGAAGGAGGATGGGATGGTAGTAGAAGACTAGTATAGCCACCAAGTGCTTCAAACCTAGAGGGAGGGATCGGTGGTGGATGAGGGGAACATAGGGAACTGTCTGGCCTTGGATAGTTCACATTTTTCCCGGGGCCACAGTTAACTTGACCATGTAGTAGTAACCAGTTGACAAACATGGCAGCTCGCATGCATTTGACCCCCATGATTTACATATCACAGCAAGTAATTTTCATAGTCAGCTGACATGTGCGTTGTGGAATTGTAGACTTTAAGTTTAGTAAACAATTATAGAACATTATTGCTGTAATAATCAGCATGTGTTAGTGTAAAAAGTGATACTGAATTTACTCTTACTAGCATGCTATTTATTACGTAAACAAATCTACATCTATATGGAAACAGATGCTTCACAGCAGGATAAGATGATGGCAAGTTAGGTTACTTTACATTTTACTGATTTAAGTAGTACTGAACTTTTTATTTTCAAGTCAGCCTTCATAGTAAAAATAATAGCTTATTGATTTCTTTGCATGCCACTGATCAGGTGATAAAATCAAATGTGTGCAGGTGCAGGTGACACCATTGTTGCCAGCTTTGGCAACTATAACAGAGGCATATGTCACTAGCTTCACCTTGGCTTCATACTGTATTGGTGGCAGCAGTGGTGGAGTTTGATGCCGTGCTCATGATATCTATGGCCAGACTACGTTAAGTGGTACTTCAAGTTAGTGAAGCATGAAAGGTAAGTTTTAATAAGGTAATTCCTTTCCCAGTCAAAAACTACTTGAAGTGTTGTGCTTTACGAGTTGCCCAAGCACACGGAAGAAGCATTGTGATGCCAAGCGTGACGACAATACAGGCCTCTGAAGTCAAGTTCTAACATATGTCATTAAATGAAAATTACATACAACACTTAATACACAAACTTTTTAAGTGTTTTAAGGTGCATAGTAAACATACACTTTTTAATATGTACTTTCAAGTTTTGGCATCGTCACCAAATCAAAGCAGACAAATTAATTGACAGGTGGAGTACACATGCCATGCCATCCTGACACAGATATATTAAAATTTTTATTAAATATTTTAAACTCTGCCATTTTCATGCTGAAATTCTTTAAATAATTCAAGTAATAAATTTGTGCATTTCTTTTATTGAACTCAGTCATTGTATGAATAAAAAAGTCACATGAAATGTGTTGAACGTTTATTTACATAATCATTTTCAAGCCAAGAATATGGTAATAACTCCTCATTTAAATTTTATGACATTACTATGCAAGGGTTTTGTATTGTTTAAATATGTGTGAGTGTTAGCACAAACCAGTGGGAACGCGCAACTTGCCACACCTTCCCATTGGCAGCCACACTTATTTTACCATGCTACGAAGCTGTCATGATGTGCCGCATTGTAGCTCTCAAAGTTGTCTTGAGGTCCTTCGTACTGTGGGCGTTATCATGTAGTGTATCAATAGTTATTTAATATTTCTGGAACCTTTTACACATTTCTGACCCCAAGGGAAGGATGCGTGCACTCAGTTGTTTCAGGTGCCAACATAATTTCTCACAAAAATTTCCATTGTTAACTTTATCATTTTATCCATTTACAGTAAGGCCTTGGCCAGGTACGGGCGAACAATGTGCACCCTGTTCGAGGGAGAAGCAATTTGGAACACACATATGAGTGAAACAATACCATGTTTCACTTCGCTAGTAAGACACATCAGCGCCACCGACTTAACCTACTTTATTGGGGATCTGTCCTGCAACTAACTGCAGTTCTTTTAACAAATGGTAAGATTTCTAGGAGGTAAACAACCTAGCTGGATGCAGTTAAGTGCTGCACCTCAAACATTACTTCACCCACAGACTCTACTGGATCAGCATAGGCCGTTGGTTATCTACGACCCAACAATGACAACGGAGCAGGAAAGAAAATTCACATAAAATTCTTCATCCCGCCCATTCTGATAAAACACCAAAGTGTCAAGAAACTCGTATTTCTCATCTTCTCTAACCACGGCACCAGTAGTAGTTGCTTTTGCAAAGACGCAAACAGTATGTGTATTAAATTTCAGTCTTGAAGAGTAGAAATATTCTGCTAAGCGTACAGATCTAAGTTAACATGTTCAAATATGTTCATCATATTACATTTTCCATAAATTCTCAGTGATAGATTCACTTCATTAAGTTCCGGTTTCTTGGAAAACACTAAGGATAAAGTAGAAATTAAAACAAAAGGGTCACCAAATCATGATTTATATATATAATATATATATATATATATAAATATATAATATAGATATATATAAATATATAATATAGATATATATAAATATATATATTACATATATAAAGAATTAATTTATGAGTGTCACTTAAAAAAAAATATATATATATTGTTGCGTGCTGTATTTCTGAGGACAGGCTGGCTGGAGCCTGTGTCGAAACACCTTGAGGGCTGGTCCATGACTCAAAGCTGGGCTGTCTCATAGTGGGAATCCCGACGAGATACATCATAGGAGGTGGCCTACGTGACTCAAGTCATGTCCAAAACGTGTTGTAATATCTATTTTTAGACCCCTGAAATGCGGGGAACACCCGACTGTTTTGCCTAGTGTATAAGGGCTGAATCGACAAATTCGGGGAGAGTTCGCTATTGGTCGTGCTAGAGGAAGGTGCTATGCTTGTGGAGAGAGACTGGTGAAGACATCTTGGTGATGTCAGAGTCTACTGTGAGGCGGCAGGCGGCTACCTTCGGAGCAGTGTTGGACGAACCAAGGTGCTTCGTCGGGTTGACGAGCAAAGAAGAAGGTCTGCAACGGGAGTCAAACCGAAGACCTAAAGAGTGAATACAGCTGTGCACTCGGGGTACTGCGCAGCACACGGTGAATAAACACCACTGCAGACTATTAAGGTTGTACACTGTCACTATTTGAGAGACTGTTGATTGGATATATGACTGAATTTTACTGTGATCTGTAGTGTTTAATTAATTGATGATAGATATTTTTTGTGCTTTAATTGTCAAAGTTAATTAAAGTGTCTGTGACACAGGAGTAATTGTGTGCATAACTAATCGTGTTGTAAAATTTATAGTAGATTGCTGTTTTGTGTATTTCGTAGCTTTGTGAGCTATTAAATCTAGCACTTAATTTAACTCTTTTATTTCTAATTATAAGACCTGTATCCCAAAAGAAATCATGGGAATTGCCCACTTGAAAAGTTTTTGCTCAAACTTGTAACACTGGTGTCAGAAGTGGGATAGAGGCATAAAGTAAATTTAATAATTAATTTTGTAAATTAAATAATTGCACACAATTGCTAATTAATTAAATTGACACACTTAATAAATTAATTTTTTGAATTTCAATTGTAAGGTGAATGGTTACAAGAAGCATGTCAGCGGAAATAGAAGCACTAAAGGCCCTCACTAAGGGAATAAGTGGTCAAATAAATTCAGTCAAAGACAGTGTAAATGAAAATGTTGATAAGAAAATTGAGACCATTAGCAATCTTGTAGATAGTGTAAATGAAAATGTAGATAAGAAAATAGATAGTGTAAAAGATAGTGTAAACGAAAATGTTAATAAGCATGTAGATAGTGTAAAAGAAATGGTGTACCAGGAAATAGAGGCTGTAAATGAGAAGGTAAGCTACGTAACGGAAGAGATAGACAATGTGAACCAGAAGGTGGTCTATGTGAAAAATAGCATGCAGCAACAAACGGATGAGCTGAGGAAGGAGTGTCAAGAACTTCGTCAGCGTCAAGAAGGTAGCCATTTTGTTACCGGAGAAGACAAGGTCATTGCTGAATCAATAGCTGAAGGCGGCGAAGAGAAGACCACAAAGTTTGAACCAGGTTGTAGTGTGATTCACAACCAGGCAGAAAATGGGCTGCAACACGTTTGTGTTTCTAGTGTGCCTGCATCGAACATTGGAAGAGGGATTTCAGTCAAGCCTGCTCCTTACGATGGCCAGACTCCGTGGCAAGAGTACCAAAACCAGTCCGAGATTGTGGCAACCATAAATGGTTTGTCTGACCAGCAACGTGCCTACTATCTTGCAACTGTGCTGAGGGGACCTGCCCTCAGTATACTCCAGTCACTTCCAGAACAACAACGTCTGGAATACTCGACATTAGTTACTGCCCTGGAGCTGCGGTTCGGAGACAAGTATTTGCGACATGCCCACCATGACCAACTAAGGAGCTGCACCCAGAGATCAGGAGAGCCACTGCAAGAATTGTGGCAGGACATTGTGCGACTCGCCCATTTGTCGCTCGAAGGATGTCCATAACAGGCACGAGACATCATAGCAGTTGGCTTCTTTGTCGATGCCATCGCTGATGTAGAGATGCGCCAAGCAGTTCGCCTGGCCGGCCCCAGGACTATGCAGGATGCTCTGGCCAGAGCACTGGAGGTCGAATCTGCAACTCGGTGTGCTGTGCGGGTAGTCCCACTGTCAGGCGATGAGAGAGACAATATCCTAGAGAACATCCTAAAGACAGTGGAAACCACAATAAATGAAATTAAGAACAAATTTACTCCGATTACACCCCACCCTCGACAACAGGGGCGACAAAGTTGTTGGGAATGTGGAGAACTCTGACACCTCAGAGCCCAGTGTCCGTGATGGTTACGGAAAAACAGAAACCAAGAGCAGGATGAGGCTGCCCGATCCGGCCAGGCCTCGGGAAACATGTAACGGTCTTAAGGGGCGAAGGTTGGTGACTCGGGAGATAAGGCCCCAGTATTTCTTCAGATACGCTCAGTGAAACAAGAGTTTGATGCAATCCTAGTGGAGGGCAGTTTGGATAATGTTTATTGCAACATGTTTGTGGACACCGGAGCAACCATTACTGTTGCCCGAACGGACATCTTGGGGCCTTCTCCCCAGCAGTCAAAGGGCCATAATCACAGACAAAACTTTCTGACGACAGTAACAGGTGAGACCACACCAGTGAAGTGGGAGAAAGAGGTACAGTTGAAGTTGGGTGACCTCTGCATTGAGCACGAAGTGTACATAGCAGACATCGAAGTAGAATGTTTATTGGGCCTAGATGTGTTGCGCAAGTTAGAGTGCTGTATAGATACTCGGTCGGGAGTACTCTGTGCGTGTAACCGAGAACTGTAATGATGCCACGAAGCAAACTATCCTTGCCAACCAGCTGCCAATTGATATGTTGCGAGAAAACTGTTTTGCCAGCATCCAGTGAGATTGTCATTCCTGCACGCTGTCGAGGCAATATTGTGCGGCGTGTAGCTCTGGTCGAACATATGGGAAGAAGAAGCAGCTTACCTGATGAGGTGGTGGTATCAAGAACATTGATTTCACAGAGTTCTGGAAATTTACCTGTTTGAATGGTCAACATGTCGAACAGGGCAATCCAGCTTGAGGAGGGGGCCATAATAGGTGTGTGCAAACAAGTCTCCCAAATAACTACAACCGACAAAGAAGCCATCAAGTCAGGCGACCGTAATGGGACTATGCCAGAATCACTCAAGGAACTACTGACTAGAACTGGAGAAAATCTGAACTGGAGACAAGAAAAGGCTGTGGCAGAACTTCTGACGAAAAACAAGAAAACTTTATCATGTGGGCCACTTAACCTTGGCAGAACATCCGCTGCACAACATCACATTGATACAGGAGAAACTAGGCCAATCAAGCAACCCCCAAGACGACTGCCTCTGGGTACAGAAGAGACTGTGGATGTCATTTTGAAAGAAATGAAGGACTTGGATGAGATGGAGCCGTCAGTCAGCCCTTGGTCATCACCTGTTGTGCTGGTTAAGAAGAAAGATGGGTACACAAGATTTTGCGTGGATTACCGCCGGCTGAATGATGTGACCAAAAGGACTGCCACCCCCGTATCTGTGTATTAGTTCCTGTGTGGTCCACCACCACGCTGTGGTGACTGGGTACCTAGATGCTCATTCACTTGCAAGCAGACTGTGTGAGGACCTAGATGCGCTCTTACGCAACACAGCACCGCTCGCGTGGCAGTGTTTATCCCAAAGTCACTTACGCAGCCAGAGTTTTCAACGAATTTTAACAATTTTTTTTCTCGACGGATGGTTTAAGCTTTGCTACGGAGAAATAAGTATATACTGCGCCAGTGGTAGTATTTTTAGTAGACTAATTTTACAATTTATATTCAATTTTTTCAAAGTCATTTAGTTATTTCAAAAATTTTTGTAATTTTTTGCAGGTTCCTAAAATCCTTTGTTAAATTGAAGTTTTCATTAAATGAGTGTGCGCAAAATCGAGGTTTGACTGTACACTGTTGCTCATGATTTGCTGATCAAACTTTTGTTGAATGACAAAGTACAAAAAATATATATATAAAACGTACACACAAAAAAAAAAAACAGAAAAAAAAGCAATCCCATAGAAGTTCCGTCAGATTTTTTTATTATTTTTTGGTTCTTTAATTTTATTAATTATTACATTAGACAACCAAGAGTTCTAGTGATAGAATTTAGTCAAATATTGACACAACACTCAGACTCAAAAGACAGACACAAATATAGAACCAGATGGAAATAGAAAAAAACCGTGAACAGTAAACAATAGACAAGAGAACACACAATACACGTTAATAACAATGAAAAAAATGCTACGTTTCAGGAATTGTGATCTATTCCCACCTCGAGGCTGAGACACAGCAGGTCAGAACACCAAGACATGAATGAAGTTCGCTAGAAAATTGGGGTTTATATAGCCTGGATGGTTCCATATTTGTGTCTGGGTATTGTGTTGATATTCGACTGAATTCTATCTCTAGAATTCTTTGTTGTCGAATATAATAATTACAAATAAATAAATAAACAAAAATAAACACAGAACTCCTTTTTCTTTTTGGTGTGCATTTCAAATATTTTTTTTGTACTTTTGTCATTCAACACAAGTTCAATCAGCGTTTCATCATGGCGTATGTCCACAAACCAATAAATTCTAACACGATTTTTTAAAATCATATGGCCTAATATCATTATTACTTGCACAAAAACAGACATTTGTGAGAAGTTAAGAGAAAATTGAGGGAGGGAGGAGGATGGAATCATATATAGAGCATTGGGCTTATCTTGCTCTACCAGCTACCAATGTGTACACAACTCACATTTCAATTCACTTTTTGTGTCAAACTCACACGATTCAATGATGTTTCCCAGGATGATACATTAATTCAGTGGATGCAACCATTAATTAGTATACTTCCTTTACGTTGCTCCAATTGCCAGCGGAAGGGTTGGGTCTCAAACTGCCTGGTTGACGTCAATTCACTCATTATTTTAGAAGTTATATTGTTCACTTATAACAACACGTTACCATAACTAAAGAGTAAATATACTTGCTCTTGATTTTTATCCCTTGACCACATGTATTCTTGATATCACAAAATTTGAATATATCCACAAAAACATTCTATAAACTGGTAAATAAAATCCAGTTTATGAACATAGTTACTGTTAAAGACATAATTTAATCATCTACAGCATCATCTTTATAACATACTATTTCAAGTGTGTCAATTTTCTTTTTCTATAGTGTCTTGACCATTTCATTGATTTTTGTATTTCTTTATGATCTTTTTCTTTTTTATTACACGAAAGATTCGTGTTGCCGTGTTACTGGAGTCACAAGTCTAATAAGGCAGACAAAATCAAACAATAACAGAAAACAAACAGCAGTATTTACTTATCATCCAAGGGCATTATAAAAGCATTTATAAAAAGTTTGGCATGTGCAGATTGTGGTGCTGTGCGCAACACGTGAATGTTTCTATCTGTTTTCTGTAAGCAGGTGTGTATTTACTTAATAACCTGTTTATGTAAATGCACAGCCATGGACAAAAAAAAAAGCAGTATGTAACATTCTTAAAAACATTTCCTGTACCTAAAGCATTCAACATTACACAATCTAACCATACTGTATCCCAATATTTAACTTTCAGAAATAACTAAGCTCAAAATACAAAAGCATAATATAAAAAGCAGATTACTTAATGAGAATATATGGTTCTTTGACATATGTCATTGCTTATTTTAGGAGACTGTTTTCTGCAGCATGCAGAATCAGAAAATTTTAGTGAAATTTTCCACTTCCATTTGAAATTACAAAATTCATTGATTAGGCTATGCATGAATTGTAGAAAAACTGTCCATATTTCAACACGTTCCATAAAATCATCTTTGATTCAAGAAACTGAAAGCACATGAACCAACAATAAAATTAAGATCACAAAAGTGAGATTCAAGAGAATCAAAATTGATGTGAATTTGGCATTTGGTTAAGTTAAGTGATGCTGCCTGTTTATTTATACTGGAATTACGTGAATTTGTTTTTGTTTCTATTATATTGTGATTAAATAAATGAAACAGACTTAATTTGAGAGCAAAGATTAAAAACCAAGAACTTTCTAAGTTTCTGATTAAGTTATGACATACCATTTGACAGAATTGATGTTTGCTAAAATATCTGAATGATACATTTTCTATGTACTTCCTGAAAAAAAAAAAGGCATAATCAAGCATACTGTATGGTTTATCTGAAAAAAAAAAAAAAAAGTGAAACAAATAGGGAAAACAGGGGCAGAAACATGAACCAACGCATTATATTATTTAAAAGTATAATTCTTCATTGCGTATTTATATTACTGACAATTATTTATATCTATGCCATTAAATTAAGTATAACATAAATTTATTTAGGGCAGAATTTTAGAGCGTTTTAGGGCTAATGAAAAATAGTGGACGGTTAATATAGCTTAATTATTTGCTGAATTTTATGGCACTTTTGTGTCTACAAAATATCTGATACATCATTATGATGGTAACAATTATAGTTTTAAACATTTGTTCTGCCATTTACATACATATGCATTTGTGTGCTGTATACATGGCACATCAAATTTAAAAAATAAAAGGTATTTCAACCATTCAATCACTCCACAGATTCATACAATGGAAATTAATTACAATGAAACTTCATTATAAAAAGTATGGCTTACAACACCATCTTCACTATAACAACTTTTATGTGCATCATCTCTGTATAATATATGTATTTTGTCTGAATATAACACAAATATTGTATAAAAAGCACTTTTGTTGCCCAGTATTCACACGGAGCGATTTCGAGAAACCACGGAAAACCGAATTCAGGATAGCCAGAACCCGAGGATCGAACCTGGGTCATCCCGAATACGAGTCCAATGTGTTACCGTTGTGCCACCTCGCTCGGTGGCAAAATATTGAAAATTTTTTTATAGGAAATATGTCTGATTATGTTTTATATGCAATAAACTCCAATGTTGTGAGACGATCACACGAAACATATATGAAACAACAGAACAGTTAAGTCAATGACAAAGTACTGTTGCAGAAACAACCATAAAATGAGAATCCCACAGGAATCCAGCCAATTGCAAATATAGAAAATCCACTCATAATTAACCTCACCATACAGAGTAGCACTGTAACATTCTAAATAAGGAATTTGTTTATTGAATACACCAACAAAACAAATTACCTGGCCCAAGGAATTCTTTCCTTTGGGCCTCCTCCTAGCCCTATTATTGGGTATTAGGTGATTAAGTTTGTTAACTAATCCAAAACGGTAAACTAGCATGAACCTGAAATGTTTTGCGACCATACTCTGAACATTCTGGTACGAAGCTAGAATGAATGGGCGGTGAAGTGTGACACTCTATTTGCATGTCCCCAGTGGGACAAATAAAGACTCTCCTTATGCGTTTGAATGCCTGTTGCCTGAGAGACACCCCCTGGCACCCTCTGCCGGTCAGCACACCTATGTTGGAAGCGTGCAATGGAAAAACTTTCGGTGAAGAACGTAAGCTCTTTTCAGCAGATCACAATACTGTAAACCTGCACAAGCAGCAGAGTGATTGACCCTAATTATCTACTACCAGGACGGGCTGAAGTCTTTTACACTCTCTGGTAATTGTCTGAAGGACTTTATTTAGAAGTAAGTTGCAGCAGGTTGAGAAAATATGAAATTTGTTTACTTGAGCTAGAGATGACGGAGAGGTGGGTGCTAAAGCATAATAAAAGGCAGAAAACTTAAACAGAAAAACAACACTTGGAATCAGATGGTAGTTGCGTTTCTTCATGCTAAAACTTGAACCCAAGCCTGTACCCTAGCAAACTCCTGAAGGACTGGTCTCTACCACCAAAACACAAGTTGGAGTAGATTCCTGTGGCGATCCAAAGAGCAAGTGAATTCCTCGGTCAGTGTGAGCAAGACCGTAACATGTTTGGTGTGACTGTCGTCGAGGTAGTGGCAGACACAAGTATTGTGGTTTTGGAAGTAACTACCCCCCGACAGGTGCAGGACAACAATGCATGTTGGTGGTCAGTTGTATAGGCAAGGATCACTCAAGTTTGATGAAGACGTTGCAATGGTTCAAGACTCTCTCCTGTTTGCATCTCATTGCAGTTTCTCATACACCTGCATGTCTGGGATGAGTATGGAAACAAGCGAGCACTGAAGTAGCTGCCACCCACACTCCTAAGAGCCCATGATAAGCAGCTGGTACAACCCTGCATGAAATTACCAGGAGGCGGCGCTGGACTGCCCACCTTTTCCAGGTGCACTGAAGTCAAAAGAATTGCGACATGACATGCCACAACAAATCTCTCGGGCAGCTGACCTGCAGAGTGCCTCAGGAGAAGTCAACCAACATGCATGGGAAGGAGAGAAAATGGCAGAGACAAGCGCTGAGAGGATGATCCAGAATGTATATTGCTGCTCACAGCTAACTAACCTGGTATTAAAATTAAGCTGAAAAAATCATGAATTTAAAATACAAGTATAGTTAACAGATGAGAATGTATCCAACACAGAGAAATTTTGTCATGTATTAAAATCTGCATCACAGGACATGTCATTTAATACACCTGTAAACACATCTATCTATCTATTAACAAATTCACAACACACACAAGATTTGCAATTTGTTATTTTCTGATACATAAATGTTTGCATGTTGATAAAACCACAGAGTGAGTACAGCAGAACACAAGTTTTCAAAAACCATGAAATTGAAATACATCTTACCTGCATGTTTGAATTAATGCCATCTCCATATAATGTTGGACTGTGCGTTAAGGTGGGACTTTTGGATGGCACTCCCCTAATGATTTGGAGAAAAAACAATTAGTAAAATGTTTTTAAGCACATGTAATAACCCAATTCATTCTCAACACTTTGAAAACAGCACATGAACAAGATAAAATGTAATGGACAAGAAAATATGAAAAATATATAAAGATATATATAAAAAGATGTAAAAAGAATAAAAAGACAGAAAAAATTTTAAAATACAAAATCCTACCTGTGAACATCTCCTGAAAGAACGCCTTATTTTCATACAAATCTATTAAGTTCGTAACATAAAATAATAAATGCTTGTTTCAATAACCTTCTCATTTTGTTCATGGCTATCTGTATAATATACATATTACAGTTCCAGTGGTAGATAATAAATATACTCATGAAAAGTAGGAGGCTTAATCTTAACTCTTATTGCATTTTCCGATACGACCAGCCAGCCTCCATCAGTTAAGCGCCAGTCTACATTGTAAAAGGTCCTGGGTTCGAATCATGGTTCTGACATGGATTTTGTGTTGTCCCTTCACCTCATTTCATCCTCATAGGCTCTTAAGACCTCACTGATAAGAGCCATAAAACCCTCTCACCTAATCTCACCTTACCAATGAGACCAGAAGATATTTTTCTTGCATGTACAAATGATTGCAGAGATTGCCACAAAATATTTTGTAATGAACAAAAAAATTATATTGACCTATAATAATTTCAAACATAATTATAGCTTTGTAAACCCAAGATCACAAATCTCACATGCTATTACTTCTGCAATAGGTCATGAGACTATGTGAAGTACGCAGGCACATGGGCTCTTGGATAGTAATTTAATTTTATTTATATAAAAAAAATATACATATATATATATATATTACTTCTTCCCTTTAATTTCGGCTGTTCTGTTAACTAAAGAAATACTCATGATAATTTATTTGCAATCTTTAAGTGTAAGCTAGACTTAGGCATAATCTCTCTATGATAACCTCTAGTAGAGATGTAAATTAAATGTAAGGATTTATATAATGAGAACCAACCAAATAATTGGGGACAAAAGTTGCAGAATAAAATTTAAATTAAAAATTTACATGTAATTTAGAGATCAGAATTTTAAAGTAGTATTTTTTTATCTTGTATGTTTCATACTAAGCAAAGCAACATGTGATACATTTTATTTAAAGAGTTTTTTCTTCGTAGTTTGCCGAGTTCTCGAGTTCTGAAGCGATTCAGTTCTTTCATTGGTTTTCCCGAGGCATGAGTTACTTGCAATTTCAAAATATTTCCTTAGGGGTAGGATTCTTGGCACCAACAGGAATAGTGTATTGGTCTGTTAATGAGAATCATAGTAACGCAGGTGGTTTGGCCCTGTTTCATCGGCCTCTTTTTTGTCTGCTTCCTGTGTTACTCCATGTAGTTATTTTCTCTTGGGGGTTTACAATTTCTAGTCCTCAATTCATAGATTTACTCTTCCATAACTAATTGCACAGGTTCTTATAATATTTATTTGTGCCTGTAACTTCTACGCTTCTGGATTGTAGCCACATCACTGTCATATTTCTTCCCGATGTTTCGAAGAGCATTGCAGCCACCATTTTCAGGGTAGAGTTGCAGCTGCAGTAACTGTGACCTTTCTGAGTCTCTGTGAGGTCCTCCTGCCTTTATATTGTGGACCTGTTGGGAAGTATTTCGTTGTTTTTCATGCCTTGAGGAGACTTCATGGCTTTATTGATTTCAGCCTTGGAATAGCCATTCGCTCGAAGAACATTAGTAACATGCTTCATCTCCTCTTCAACGTTAACATCCTCACAGATATTTCTGGCTCAGTTTATTAGAGTGGAGACAACTGTTCTCGTCTTTTGATGGTGGGTGGTGTGAGTTGATTTTCAGTGCACCTTGTGACCAGTACATCCAAGAAGGGCAGTATTTAATTTTTTCTATTTCCATTGTGAACTAGATATTAGGGTGGATGCTGTTCAAGTGTTCTCAGAACTCGGTTAGTTCCTCTCTTCCATGGCTTCATAATAATGATGAAAGTGCAATCTACATAATATCCGTACCAGCATTACTGTTTATGTTTGCTGGTGTTGATTTGCCAATAAAGGAGGAAGTGAAGAACCAATGGCACATTGCACAATGTTTACCCTGTGAACGAAAAGAAGAAAGAAGAAACACAGTGTTCAAATCATTATCACGGAGCTTCTGTTTTGGTTGTTATCACCAAGGTGTTCGATGAGGATTTGTAGTATTTCATGAACAGGTAATTTGGTGAAGAGAGACGCCATGTCAAAGCTTACCAAGATGTCTTTTGGGTAGAGGGAAAGCTGTTAAAGAATTTAAATTAAGTGTGAAGAATTCTGTATCTGTGAAGCTGGACTCGGGATGGCTGTTTGGATCATCTTGTTCAGGTACTTCACTAGTATATGGGTAGGGAAACCTACAGCACTGACTATAGGTCGGAGAGGTATGCCCTCTGCATGCATCTTTGGCAGTCCATAAAATGCTGGTGTCCAGGCATCATTGTTTCTTGGTTTCTCCTGGTATGTTAAACTCAGCTATAAGTTTTTTAGATGTAGTTTCAATTTGTTCAAGAGGATAGTGGCCAGTTCATGAGTAACCCAGATGCTTAAGGAGATTAGAGATCTTGTCCTCGTAGTCTTTGGTGTTCATTATTACAGTGGCATTCCCTTTGGCTGATATTAGGATCACAATATATTTCTCTTCACGTAGCTCTCTTAACCCGTCAGTGGTCGCTATATGAGCATTTCCCTCACACTTTTTTAAAAAATTATATAATTTTCAGCTAAAACTTTTCCTGACCTTGGTTTTCATTCTAGTCGAGTTTTTCACCTTCTGTCACACAATGGTACAGTATTTAGAAGTACCGAGTGTTTGCATGCCATATGAGTGTCATCTTGTTAACTCCCTGCGCTACCTGTGAGGGATTCCCTCATCGTGCGACCAATGGTGTTTGGGTTCACCCCCCCCCCCCGACCTGGTAAATTACTCCAAAGGGATCATCTCTTTGGGTGACTGGCAACACTGGGTTTTTCCTCTTTTTCTTAGAATAACTGTGCATTGGAGTGACTAGTAGAGACCACACAAACATTATTGCCATTACTGTTGAGAATGGTGTTCAGTTCACAATAAGTGAATTTTAGTGTGGTAGAGTTACTTTGTTTTTGTTGTGATGAAACTTTCTATGTGATTATTGTGCTTCAAGTGAGTGAAAATGAGTCGTGGGTAAATACTTGTTGAATTAGCCCTCCTACAAATACAGAATCAAGGTACGTTCAAGTATATAAAAAAATTTCGTGGGTTCAGTAGTTTATGGACATGTATTCAATTTGGATCATGGCTTTTTCTGTTAGTAGACTACAATTTTACATACATGCTCAGGAAGACTCTGGACTGGTAATATAGAATATATCAGCCCTGAGGTATCCTTCTTTGCTATAAGATTGGCATAAGTTCAATATACACTGCTCAGCATCCAATAGCTAATTGTTGAATATAAACTGTAAATTTACATGAAATTGTAAAGTAAGTGATACAATTAACTGCACCCACGGAATTTTTAGGTTTCTACACTGTAAACGTTTTGTTGTAAAATTTCTTAACTCTACTGAAAATTTTTTTACCTAGAAAACTGATCGGGAGTAGGTCCATTCGTTAGCCCAGACCCTAATTGACGTCTCGATAGTGAGCGACAGTGAAAGCAATTCAGCTGTTACTCAATAAACATAAGTTTTGAAATAATATCCCATTGACTTTGACCACATCACAAAAACATTAGTTATTTTATTGCTTTATATTTTAAATTTTTTTTTTTCGAGTCCGAATAACATTTTCTAAGTTTTGCTACATCAGTGTGCTGACGGCTAATCATTTCACTACTGGTTTTCAAACATATAATTTTTAAAAATGTTACTACTTATTTTTAGAAGGATACAACACTGATGTATGGTAAAATTACTTACTGTCACATTGGTGAAAACATTTTCTAAATAGACCTGAGTTGCTTAAAAATTTTACACAAAAATATACAGTGTAGGCATTATTTGCGCTAATTTATTACGAAATTTTGTATTATAAGTAAGCCCATTCTATTACTTACAGACGTGCATGAGTGGCTACAGGAAAGTCGTCACACTGAATCTGCATTTCACGCTTATACTGATGATGCAGCATCGAATTCTGATAGTGATGGAGCTAGTGAGCATACTGTTTACGAAACAGATACAGAACAATCATGTGATGGTGACTCTGGTCCTGAAGAAGACCACAATGAGGGCATTTCATACATAAGAAGAGATAAACACGTTGGTCGATGCATCCTCCCAAACCAGATGTTCCTACTAGGCGACATAATATCGTACCTCATCTCCCAGGGATAAAAGGAGTGGCAAGGGAAGCGAAAACAGTTATTGACTGTTGGAAACTTTTTTTTCCTGATAGTACAATCGAAGAAATTGTGCGTAATACAAATATTTATTTGAAACAGATTTGTGAAAATTACAGTCGTGAAAGAGACTGTACTCAGACAAATTTTGAAGAGATGTCTGCATTATTAGGTTTATTGTACATGGCTGGAATAAAGAATGTTCACCACACCAATTTAGAAGAACTTTGAGTTGAAGATGGAACCTCTCCAGAATGTTTCAGAGCTACCATGTCAATGAAAAGATTTTAACTTCTTCTTCGTGCTCTGAGATTCGATGACAAAAATGACAGGCATATTCGCAGAGCAGCTGACAACCTGGCAGCTATTCGAGCTATTTTCGAAGATTTCGTCTTCCGCTGTAAATCAAACTATCAGAATGGAGAATACTCAATAATAGATGAAATGCTGGATGTATTTAGAGGCCGATGCTCATTTCGTGTTTACATCGCGAACAAACCAGCCAAATATGGCATAAAAATTTATGCCCTTGTTGATGCCCGTATATTTTATACATCAAATCTAGAAATTTATGCCGGAAAGCATCCAGATGGCCCGTACAAAGTGGACAATGCTGCAGGCAGTGTTGTGAAACGTGCTGCAGCTCCAATATTGAACACAGGTAGAAACATTATAATAGACAATTATTTTATGTCTTTTCCCCTAGCTCAGGAATTGCTTGAACAGAAGACTACCATTGTGGGAACATTACGCAAGAACAAGAAAGAAATACCCCCACTGTTTTTGAATACGAAAATCAGGCCTGCCTGCAGCAGCATGTTCGGATTTTCTAAATCAGGTATGCTGGTATCGTACGTTCCACGACACAACAAAAACGTGTTATTATTGTCCACAATGCATTCTGATGACAGAATAGATGACGATATAGGAGAGAAAAGAAAACCCGAGATTGTGACTTTCTACAATTTGACCAAAGGAGGAGTTGATGTGGTGGATGAGCTGAAAGGACAATATTCTGTGTCTCGCATAAGTTGTAGATGGCCTCTTACAGTCTTTTTTTCCATCCTCAACATTGCAGGGATAAATAGTCAGATAATCTTCAGAGAAAATAATTATGAAAAAATGGCAAGGCGCACATACTTGAAGAATCTAGCTCTGGCACTTATGAAACCTCATCTGATCAAACGTTCAAGTATTCCTAATCTTTCACTAGATTTACGAAGGTCTGTGACAAAACTGGCAGGAATCCAAATTCAACAAGAAAGTCGAAATCCACCAGCAGAAGGCATTTGTGCTTTTTGTCCAAGAAGGAAAAAACAGAAAGACGAAGATGTTCTGCAAACATTGTGCAAGTGCTATATGCATTTAACTATGCAAGTACTTGTGTCCAGAATGTCATGCTAATGGAAATGTGTAAAACCAAAAATTACAGCTTGATTTGTGTATAACTTGATTTTACGGATGATTTATGTGTACAAATCTTTTTAAAATTTAAAATTTTTATTTTGATATTTCTTTGTACAAACTAAGCTAGGCATCAAAAATGAATTTTTTAATGTGTTAATACAATTTTTATATCATGTAGCTGTTTCTGTATAAAGGCTTATATAACATAATTAAGTATTGCATTAATTTCTTGTGTTTAGGTTTTACGTTTTTCAAGTTATAACCAAGAAAACATAGTGTGAGGGAATCCCTCACGCGCGAACAATGGTGTGACTTTTCTTCCAGCGACCACTGACGGGTTAAAGCCAGTTTTTCCTCTTTACTGATGTTAGATGGGGAGGCTTGGCCTTATGCAGGATTCCTGTGGCCTCAGTGCAGATATCATTAGCAATGATCTGTAGTAGGTGGCAGATGGGATTTTTCTATACCACATACATGTTCTACTGGGATTTCTTCTCTACTGGCAAACATTTTCATGGACAACTTCAAGAAGAAAACAATCAACGCCAGCAAACATAAACCAAAATGCTGGTACAGATATGTGGAAGACACTTTCATCATATGAAGCCATGGCAGAGAGTAACTCATCAAGTTCTTTGAACACTTGAACAACATCCACCCTACTATCCAGTTTACAATGGAAATTGAAAAGATGAAACACTGTCCTTCTTGGATGTATGGGGTCACAAGAGAAGAGGACAACCACTTGGGTCACAAGGTGCATTGAATATCAACTCATACAGACATATCTATATGCCAACTCACACCACCCAGCATCACAGAAGAGAACAGTCACCTCCACTCTATTAGAGGCCAACTATAAAGAGGAGATGAAGAATGTTACCAATGTTCTTTAAACAATTTTTGTATGAGTTTATATAATGAACATGAAAGTTATTTTGGACATACGCAATTGTAGGCGAATGTTACAGTATTTCAGAAAATTCTACAATAAAACCAAAACAAAAACAAAGGAAGAAAAGCCAGTCAACAGACATAAAACATACAGATATTTCCTGAAAGAAATTTAGTCACATCCCAGAAGATGGCACAAGGACAAGAACAGATGTAAACAACACATAATTAATTCCTAAGTGGAATATAGTCGACTGGAGAAGGGCAGCAAGAAAAAACAAAGACAAAATAATAAAAAAACCAACGAATATGAGGTGTACAAAAAAGGCACCAAATGGATGAACGATCACAACACAAATAACGAGAGACACGGATGTATGTGAACACAGAAAAGACACAACAGACAAAAAACGAGCAGAAAAAATAAGGCTTCTCAAGACAACAAGAGATGTGATGTTTCAGAAACTGGTATGTTGGTATGTATTACCATCTCCAGGCACATGTACAGACTGAGGAACTCCAGCAGACTGACTGTGACATCTGGAAAAGCCAGGGTCTTATATTTGTTGGATTTTATTATTTTGTCTGTCGTTACTTGTTTTTTTTTTTTTTCTGTAATATTTCTCCAGTCAACTATATTCCACTCAGGAATTAATTTTGTGTTGTTTATACCTGTTATTGTCCTTGTGCCATCTTCTGGGATATGACTACATTCCATTCAGGAATTATCTGTTTTATCTCCGTTGACTACAGCTTACTGGCTTTTTTCCCTTTGTCTTTTGTTTATGTTTTATTGTGGGATTTTCTGAAATAGTGCAACATTCACCTGCAATGACGTATGTCCAAAAAAAAACTTTTATGTTCATGTTACTAATGTTCTTCAAGCAAATGGCTACTACAAAGCTGAAATTAACAAAGCCATGAAGTCTCCTCAAGGTAATAAAAACAACTAAAAACTTCCCAACAAGGTCACAATTCTATATGTTAAAGGTATATCGGATAAACTGTCACATCTTCTGCGAAAGAACATCATCTACACAATACTGAAACCAATGAACAAGAGTGGAAACACTCTTACTTCAGCAAAGGACAAGACCATAGCAGAGCAACTTGAAGGTGTGCACAGGATACCCTGCTCTTGTGAGAAAATATATACTAGACAAACTTGAAGAAAAATCATTACTATGATAATGGAATACATCAGAGAATACAAATAGGAAAATCCTTGGTCAGCCATAGATGAACACTCAGTTGAAACAAACCACAGCACAGATTCAGACAAATATGATTCTATAGCTAACATTCCTAACTACAAGAAAAAATACACCCAAAAAGCAATCTAAGTTTCAAAACATCCATCCAACATCAATAGAGAAGATGGATACAAATTAAGGAATATATGGGCACCTATGTTAACGAACAAAACTAGGCTGGAAAATAAAAGAGGGACAATTACCTTTGAAATTGGTCAAACATCTAATCAAACTAGGAGGGAGGTAACCAGGGATTGGTCAAGCGGGACAGCTAATTACAGCACAGATAGCAGGTGAGTGACAGACAACCCTGGCTAATCAGAAATACCCAGGCTCAGTCTACAGTACATAAAGGCAGGAGAACCTCGCAGACATGCAGAAAGGTTACAGTTACTGATTCTGCAAATCTACCATGACAATGGGGGCTGCAATGCTCTCCGAAATATCGGGAAGAAATATGACAGTGACGTGGCTACAACCGAGAAGCCAGAACCTACAGACAACAACCGTGAAAGCCTGCAAAATTTATTTGTGTATTTTTGGGTATTTTGGATCCTGTAGTGTTATCAGAGTGTTTGTGGGGTGCAGATGCATTTGTGCAGGCTCTTCTTTCATAGTTTTATTGTGATTACAACATAGTTAATCAATTAAAAAACATAGAAGAATCCCATTATAGCGAACAAGGAAATAGCGAAAACACGGTTATAGCGAAGTCTTTTTGAGGAACCGTCAAAAAATCTCAAAAAAAATTCCACGATAAATGTGAATTTTAAGAGTAGAAACATGTATGATGAGTCGTGTGAATCAGGCTTGCAGCGAGATTCGTGACCATGTGAAGCAGGCTTGCGGCGACGTATGTGACCTTATGAAGTGAGTCAGCCCGATGTATAGATTACCGCCACCCCTAGCGCCACAAACCCTCCCCCCCCCCCATGCCTGCCCGCTGCCGCTGGCACTGTCATGGGAGTCATGATTCTGCCTGGACATCTTGCTTCCCTCCCCAAAGCGCCCGTTGTTCTAAAAACAGAATTGCGTCCATTATTTCCCCCACCCCTTTTCAACCGTGTGGAGTTTCATATACAGCTTGCTTTTCTGATTTTATTTACCGATTACGATGTTGGATTTTGATATACGTACAGGCGAGCCCCGCAACTACTACATCGGCTACTACGACAACGCAACTACGACAGTATTTTCAGTCCCCGCGAAAACTCCTGCTGCATGCCCGCACGGACGAGACCCAGTTGAGACGGTCCAGTGATAGATACCCATAGTTACATGACGTAGCGGAGTTTTTGGCCCATTTTGACTTAGCGAATAGTTGCACCCATACATGTTGGGTATCACTGTAACTAACACATACTTACCTGTTTAAATAAACCTATATTTCCTTAAAATAACGTACTACTTTGTAATTAAATAAGATTAAAGACAGTTTTAATGCAATTTTTGGGTTTAGGGGTCAGAATCGGCCAAATTCTGCAATAGCAAAGACACAGCTGTAGTGTAGTTCGAACCCAGAACCGTGACACTTCGCTATAACGAGACTCTACTGTAGATGTATATCTCTTGGTCGGATGTGTCAATAGCCACCCCTGGGAGATGCAGTGAGGAAGTGAGCCTCCCAAGACCAGTGCTCTCCTGGGGGTGTAGGTAGCAGGCCTCGTGGCCTAGGGGTAACAGTTGGAGCGCTCCTAAGCCTAGAGAGCATGCTCAGCTAGGGACAGCTGGAGTGTGGACAATGTAGAGGTCTGGATGGGCATGTAGAGTAACCCAGGCCAGGGCACTGACTGCACATCTGGTGGCACTGGCTAGGCCGGTCGCTGGCTGGTGACAGGTCACGGCTCGTGGTGTGCTGGGGAGTATTGTCATGGCTAGAGGGCAGGGAGAACTGCCATATGTGATATCTTCAGGCTCCAATCACAGTCTTCAGTGATATCGGTGGCACCTGTGGGGCTGAGAATCCATGGACGGGACCAGGTAGGCAGCAGCGGCACTCGGACTAGATGTGCGCACTCTCTGCTGACCTCGGCATGCTGCTAAGCAACGAGCGCACATAATTGTAAGTAGTGGTGCATCTTAGTAATACCTATGCCCACCAAGTGTCTGTCAATGGCTGCTTCTCTCATGGTTGTCTTACGTTTCCCAGCTTAGTGGTGTGGCATCTACAAGGTATGCTAACTGTCTGCTAAGCTACATGGATGGAATAAGGTTAACACTCATTTGTCTGTAGGGGCAATTATTCCGGCCAGGAACCTGTTGCCGGCTCGGCGCAGCTTAAGGTCGCTGGCCTCGCTTAACCTCCCTCGCATTGCCTTATTACTCGCTGAACTGGGGGAAAATTACATTAACCACAGGTAACTACACTGGCTAGCTGGGTCGAGATTAATTCCCTATGGGTGGAGGGGCGCTGTGCGTCTGAAACAACGGTTTCTCAGACGAAGGAACACTAATCTACCCTCTACTGGCAGTATAAACAACCAAAGCAGACACTCTTTGAAAATTAGGGCAGGCTATAAACCACTCGCCTATAGAACAGTTGGCGGAGGAACTGCTGCTTCCTCTCTGAAATTGTAGAGGTGGGAGGCTGAGGTTCTGACCTAGCCTCGTTTATTCGTTGCTGGACATGCTGCAACAGTGGCGTTATTTCTGGTGACTTAATTGGGCTGATGAGCGCCGGGGTAGGTTTTTGCATAGCTCTCAGTATTTAACTAAACCTGTGCTGTACACGAGGGCACTTGATGGCCCTGGTTTGTTGGTATACCCCGTAAGACTTACAGAGTGAAGCTACAGAGGGGTCTGATTATGGATCCTTAACAACCTGACTTGCTTGGCCGCACTTCTGGGCGGCCATGTTCTTGCACCCTGTAAGAACGAGTCTCTCCTCTGAAGATGTATGTAGCTTAAGGAAGTGGTCGTCGTCGCACATGCTACAATAATAAGCTTAGGTATGATTTTCACTGGTTGTATTGTATCAACAAACTGCTACAGTTTACAATGTTGACTGGTAGGTTGTCTTCAGGTGCTCCTGAGCTTGTAGCTATTCTGAGGTCATCCCTATGCTTCTTTGCGACCTTGTGTCTGCCCATGTCGACTAAGTTGACAGACGCATTTAATCTCTTGGTGACTTTAACTGGCCATTGACGTGCCAATCCCGCACAGAAGTTATTCCTCGCCTTGGACACTGGGTTTTCTCTGATGTACGCATACATGCTAACCTCAATATCTCTGGGTAGATGCTTGCTGGTTGGTACCCATGTACTCACACAGGCTCGTTGATGCTCTCATGTGTCATAATGTATGTGCTGCTGTCTTTCCACTAGCTGGTCTGGAGTCGCAACTAGGTCTCCTCCGAGTGACCCTGCAGCGCGCAGCTCCCGTCCTTGTACAATTTCTGCCGGTGTTCGTCCAGTGGCGGCTTTCACTCTGTTGCGAATGCAGAACAAATTGGTAGGAATCAAGTCCGCCCAGGCAGTGTGGTCCTCTCCTAACCTCACCCGTAGCTGTACCTTTAACTCCTGATTACAACATTCTGTCGGGTTTGCTCAAGGATGGTAGGATGGTGTTGTCATGTGTTCGACATGCCATCTGGTGCTATGGTCTCTCCAGGCTTTGCCGGTAAACTGTGTGCCATTATCTGTGAGCAATTGGGAAGGGCGACCCCACAGTGGAAAGAACTCCCTGTCTAGGATGTCAGCTATGGTTTTGATCTTTGTGTGGTTCACTGAAAAGGCTTTATTGTCTTGAATGCCACGTCAGGCTGTCTGGGTTGTTGTGGTGTGTCGCCATCATATCACCTGGCCTTCCTGGTGTTGCATACCCTGCAATCTTGGACGTACTGCCTTAAGTCACAGCCCAATCTTGGCCAGTTAAACGTGTTTGTTTATGTTTCGACTAGTTTGCTCCGCTCCTACATGACCTGCAAGTTGGCTGTCATGGCCAAACTGCAACATTAGTGTTCTCTGTGGTAAGGGTACAAAAGTTTTACAATGCTCTTGCATACATGGTGAACGGGTTTGTACTTCTTCATTAAACACTCTCCATTTCTCCGCCAATTGCTGGGCACATTTCATTTGATAGTCTGCAGCATCGGGTGATGTAATCTGTCCCAGTAGAACTTCTGTCCCAGTAGAACTGCCCGCATGACGTCCCCAGCTGTCATTGTCGGCAAGGTGCCTAACTAGGTGGCAGTGATACGTTGTAGTACTGGTGGCATTGTACCCTGGCGTGGTGTGGTACCACTGGGTGGTAGTATCTGATCCCATCCTTCATCATCCATCACAGTCTCATGCACACTTGGATTACATGACAGAGTATCAGCAAGTTCATTATCCTCCCCCGCGACATGTTCGATCATGTAGTCATACTCTTGCAACATCATGGCTCATCTGGTGAGCTTACTGTTGCTGTTATGCAAGTTATTCAACCACATCAAACACTGATAGTCAGTACGCCGGATGAAATGATGGCCTTGCAAATAGGATTTGTACTTGCGCAACATGTACACAATAGCCAAGCACTTGTGTTCGTTTACATAATTTTTGCATTCCACTGCCCCATGTTGCACTGTGATAAATGTTAATTTGACGTCTGCCTTCCTCGTCCACTAGGTAGAGGATCCAACCTACGCTTTCTTGGCTTGTGTCTGTCTGAACTACCACCTGTAAGGCTGAGTTGAATCAGGCTAGTCATTTACAATTTGTGAAAGCATGCTTGATGTTTTGAAATGCGGCTTCTGCCGTGGATGTCCACACTACTTTCTTTGTTGACTGCCAATACTGCGGTTAAGGGTGCTGTTGTTGGTGCAAAATTTGGAATGAACTCTCTAAGCCAATTAATTAAACCGAAAAATTTACTGACCTGCTTGCGTGTTTGGCGTGGTGAGGTTTCCTGAATTTTATTAAGTTGAGCTGATTCGGGTTCATGCCCATATGGAATGACATAATGTCCTAGGAACTCGAGTTCAGTCATACCTAATTTACACTTCTCCACACTACATGTGAGGCCACGTTGTTCCAACCTTTCGAACACAAGGCTGAGGTGGTGTAAATATTCCTCCCAATTATGTGACCATATCAACACTTCATCTAAGTATGCAACTGTGAATTTGTCAACCTAACCATCTAACACTTTATTCATAAGTTTTTTGGAATGAAGCTGGTGCACACTTAAGCCGGGGCACAGCAACAAACTGAAATCTGTGTCCATATAGGGTAGTAAATGCTGTCTTCTACCTATCCGGCTTTTTGATAGGCATCTGCCAGTATCCTGACTTCATGTCTAATGTTGAAAGCACGGTGGCTGGTCTTGAAGTGTTTAAGGTGTCATTTAGGTTTGAGTATCAGTGGAGGTAAGTCCACAGTGACTTTGTTGAGCGGTCGAAAATCAATACAGAAATGCCATTCCCCTGTTTTCTTAGGTGCAAGCATTATGCAAGAGTTGTATAAACTGTTGGTAAGTTCAATAACATGCTCATGTAACATTTCATGTACCTGTTTGTTGGTGACGACCTGGAAATATACACCTGGCTCTCACGGTTAGTATACACAGGCTCATAGTGTATGGTCTGGACGGTGTGCTCAGCAGCAATGGTGCGGTGCAGTGGTCTGAAGACTGTAGCGTACTGCTACTACAGCTGTTGGACGGCACATTGTGGTGGAATTGGTCTAATGGCACTGGTGGCGCAGGAAGAGGTGGTGTGGCTCCAAGGGTGTAGAGCATCCAGTGGTCCCTGGTTCCAACATGTAGGCATGCCAGGTGTGGCTCGATCACAGCTTGGTTCTCAACCAACCAGGGTATCTCCAGGATCAACTTTTCACACAATTCCGGCACACCGGGTATTTTTGCTTTGGTAGTTTAGTCCCACACTCCCACACTGACACATGCAGTGAATGTGACTTCACCTCGTCGAGCGGTAGCCAAATGCAATCGGCAAGGGGGAAAACATGTGGTGACCGTGCATAACAGTCTCTCACGGACGAAATTATGACTGGCAGCAGTGTCAATTACGGCTGTGGCCGTCCTGCCTTCTAATTCTACCTTGACACACAATGTCTGAGCACCCCCCTGAGTCACTCAATTTAACTTGGTACTCGTGATCGGTACATTGATAGGCAAGGTTGGTAAGAATGCCAGGTTCCCAAACTCTACTTCTAGTTTCCTGCCCTACGTTGTGGGCCACTTGACGCCATTGGGTCGGGATAGGCAGACTGAAATATTACTTTGTTTGGGTAAATGATAAGGGTTCCAGTAATACCCCCCTTCGTATTACAGTTTTCAGACTCATAATGAAGCTCAGGGTGTGGTTGTCAGTTTGTTGTGCTAAAAGTATCCCTCCTGTTACGTTAATGTAATGCTTCGCTGGCTGTCGACTTCCAGCATGCCGCATGCTTGCATGCATTTGTTGACAACAGGGTGTACTCAATGAGGGGAATACTGCATATTGATGCAATGTGATTTATTATAGATACGAAACTACAGTAGGTACTCAAAACCTGCCTGCTGTTATAGTTACCTGATTCACAGAGGTTATCTATGATTGTACAACTGTGGTGTCCACCCCACGTGGTTATCAATTCAATTGTAAAATGATAGCAGTATGATGAACGCTACGGTACTTGATATATAATTCCTTTAACAGCAAGGGTCCAAGGGCCACTAGCATGGACCAACTGGTTCCCTTGGAACGAACATAGATAATGAACAATGAAGACTGCTTTCCTAATTAACTTTCTGCAGAGCAGCCTATCCCATATCCGCGATGGGGTGGTAAGTCTCAGAATCAAGCAGTGATAGTAGTACTTACGCCCATAACTCTTCGACACTAACTTGCTGAAATGCTTCTCCTCACACACGTGAATGGATGAGTAATAGTGGTAATACTGCTAACGTGAACATTCAAAGAACAATGGCGACCCTTAGATTGTGCATAAATTCATTATAAACAATCAAGTGGCAAAAATCTGGTTAGTGGCGTGTAGATTAAATCTGTGCAAATGAAAATGTGAGACCTTCGTCCCTCAAAATATCTGCTATGGCCCTGACGGTTTACGATTTGAATGTCACTAGCCACGTGACGGCAATGAATGCACATGTGGGTTTAATCGGAAGTGCCAAGATATGGTAATAATTATTAATTTAAGCGGACCGGCTATGCCTAGGGACGTCTGGTAATGTGTGTGACGCAAAGGTTAACCGGTATACTAAGAGAAATGCTGTTGTAAACTAATTCATCAAAAAAAAAGTTGAAGTGCTATGCAGACAGCATTTTAGCTGGTCAGACAATCACGACAAACTGCCAGGAGGAACATGCCGGCAACTTCCTCATCGAACAACCATTGTGTTCGCCGTCCAGTAACTCTATGCATGTTTATGTTATGTTCAACTGCTTAAAATGGTACCAGATGCCTTTTAAAATATGTTAATGAATTTTAAATGAGACATAGTATAACATTAATAACTTAAATGTTCGTTCTCAAAACAAAGGTGTACAAAGATTTTGGTTGGTCAGTGTGGCGACCTGCCTGAAAATGTCTGTATGCAAACAACGTAGTTATAACCAGCAAGAAAATACATAAACCAAAATAACCAAAGTATACACAAAACCTACACATACATACCAATACCTACGTTTTGCATCCAACCACCCTAAAATAACAAAAAAAAAAAAAAATTGGCATAATTCGCACACTAGCCAAACGAGCTGAGATTATTTGTTTCAACAAGAAATCTCTATTAGTAGAACACAACCAAATAAGAAAAGAAATCACACACAATGGTTACTAAGCAAACACCATCACACTGCACATGAAAACTAACAGAACACTTAAGCCCACAGAAACAGAAAAAAATAAGACTTTTGGGAAACAAATACTGACTTCAAACAGCATTCTGATCCAAATTAATTATTAAAAGTATGGTTACCAGGAAGAAAACAAGCCACAGGAGAACTACAAACCCACAAATGTATATACCAAATGCCATGCGAATGTGGCCATATGTACATTGGTGAAACTGGCAGAGCTCAATCAACCTGAATCAAAGACCCCAAAAATAATTGCAAAAAAGGTGAAACCCAAATATCTAGGCTGACCGAATATTCTTGGGAAAATAGCCACAAAATCCATTGGGAGACTCTAAACCACTTACACAGGAAACTGACAAAATTAAAAGAAAAATAAAAGAATCAGCCTTTATTACTAGCAATAGCAATATTTTCAGTCAATAGAGTATTTAATTAAAAAATATGTGGATCCCATTGATTAAGAGAGAAACAACTTTACAGCCAAAACAAAAACAAACACTCAACCTACCACAACCAATCAGAATCAATCCATACTGTGTGACCAATCAGGAGACAGCTTGTCTCCCATTGGCTGAGCAAGATAAGGGGCTTTACCCTACATAAACCCATGGTTTTTCAGTCTCCTCATCAGTCACACTCGTGATCCTGAACCCTGTGTGGGTACCTGATGACAGGAACAGATTCCAGTTCCTGAAACATCGTTTAAATGGCTGTTCTGGTAACTACTGTTCTTGTTTCACCTCATAGTTTGTGTCATTTGTTGTTATTTCTGTTTGTGTCTAATATCTTTGTGTTTTGTTTTGTCTCATTATTTTGTCATTTGTTGTATTCCTGTTCGTGTCTGATATCTACTGTGTTTTTTGTTCTGTCTCATTGTTGTTTTGCATGTTAAATTAAGTTTCTTTTTTATTTTTGTTATTTCATTTATTATCCGTTTGTTCCTTGTTTTATTTGACCAGATTCCATTTTTGGAATTTTATGTTGTGTATGTATCCTGTTGACTGAATCATAATCTGTTTACTTACGCTTTTTGTCCTATTTTTAAGTTTTCTTTTGACAGTCATTTATTTTGCAATGGGGTATGTCCAAGCAAATAAATCCAGTTATATAACACTTCCTGCACAATACATGCAAATAACCGTAAAAACATATAATTTACAAACAAACTACGTTTAAAGTAAAATAGTGAGAGTCTGTGCTCCATGGATGGTTGGGGTGAGTAAGATGTAGCACACATGTTTTCACTGCGCTGTTATGGGCTCTAACCCACTGCTGGCCGCTTAGCCGGCATCAGGGTTAAGTCAAATATATTCATAAAACTGTACTTTTAAACTAAAACTTTTATTAATACTATGTACATACACATTAAAAAATGAAGTATTAAAACTGGCAAATTATTATACATTTGAAGAATGATTTTGTAAATACTATTACACTTTCTTTTTTACTTCTTTTGAAAAATGCATAGTTTTGACTTAACCCTTTCTTCCGTAACACCACAGACTTTTCTACTACGTGAGATTGACAAAACCCCACAGTATCCGAGCAACACCAAAATTTACATTTATTAAAAAAAAAGTTCCCATTAGTGTTTGCTAGACATTTCATGCTACAAATGCATTGCATTTAGCACCAACATAATCAATTAAAATTATGCACGTAACGTGGCTGCAACTTAGGTTGCCAGGCCTTTATTAGAGTGCTGGTCCATGTACTTTAGGGTTTTGAAATCCACATATAACATCTTAAGATCATTTTTGTGAAACTGTTTATAGTGAGACTCGAGTGAAGTGGTACTCACAGTGAATACTGCCAAGGTGACATTGGTACCTATCACATCAAGTTGAAATTTTTGGTGTGTCATTCCAGGTCGATAATCATTGATAGCCTTGTTGGTGGCTTCTTACAAATTTCCAAATCTGTATAACCTTGATGGTTTCCGAAAGTTCCTAGGGGTTTATAGTCTATTACTCAAAATTTATTGCACAGTTTATTGGAGTGGTCAGTGCCCTTGATGTCTTTTTATAGTGTACTGGAGCCGAGGTCAACAAAATTAATTTTCATTTTTCTTAAAAAACAAAGCTTATAACTGGACTACAATAAGTATATTTCTGAATACAACACTTTTCTATTATCTAGCACATATGTATACAGTATTAGACAGTTATAGGAAAGCAAGACAGATATCAAAAATGGTTTCAGAAAATTCTAATGGAAATTTCAAAAACTATTTCCTTATGACTACCAATTCTTGCCAGAAATTATAATATATAATTTAAGTTTGATTTGTCTCATAAGCTTGAACACTGAGTGCATCAGCAAATAAATAACCAATTTATTTACTTACATTACCCACGTTTTAAGCCCTACATAGAAATATTTTTCCTTTCTGGTACTGAGTTTCAATATAATCCAGGTTGACGTACCTTATATTTTTCCATTTTTATTAAGATTTGTTTTCGTACCATCAAAATAGCTACATTTGCAGTAGTTCACACTGACATTATATATTTTGATTTACAATCATTTCCAAGTATTTGTTACTCATGAACATTCCCATCATTGTTTTATCAAATAGTTAGTTGTTCACAACAAGATGCTTTAATTGTTTGTAATATTTTCAATCAATACTCTATACTTTAATTGTCAATCAAACAAGGAGACCTCCTCTAAACAGAAAATACGTATTTTTAAACAGTTCATCATCAGAACGGAACACATGTTAGTAAATACGCTAGAATTGTCAGTGTTAAATGAAGACGATAAAATCCATTGAGGATATTTTGTTTGCTTTGTATTAAAAGATTGCATTATTTCTCAGTACCATTACTTATGTCAAATTAATATTTTATCTGCAAAAGTTCACTTACTCTGTAAAAAAACACTGAAAATGTGCAATAGTACAGTACGTATGTTTTAAATAAATTATAATTGTAATATTTTGTCTGCATGTTAAGTACGTATATGCACAAAATTTGTTACTTTCTGAGCAGCTACCAGAAATTAGGAAACAATAATGTATTCTTACACTTTCTAACAGCAAATAACATTTTCTCTTTCCTGTTCCCTAAAAGGATAATGCAGAATTGTCATATACTTGTGTATAATACTTAATATACATTTCAGTAAACACAGCAAATGGGTCTCCAGAAGAATAATTTCTGAGAATTAACATTCGGTCAATGATGATACCACTCTAAGCAACATTCACATTTTGAATAACTGTCTAGCTATATTTTCTAACAAAGAAAAGCAAATAATTTAGTACCGACTACATAAACACTGCTCCAAAAATACTAATAAAATATTATAGATAACAAATATTACCATGTGAAATAAACAACACAACATTACTCAAAACATAAATTAGCCTGGAACTGTTATCTAAATAAATTTGCCTGGAACTGTAATGTAACCATGAACCAGCTTAATTAATTCAAGTGAGAAAATGGTATTGAAACAAGTGGTCCATGTTTTTAAGTGATTGCGATACCTTATAACATGCTAGAAGCAACCAGCCCTGGCAATGACTTCTGACCTTTTATAGAAAAACCCAAATGTATAATATTAAAAGCATTACAAATTAAGAGTAAAAATAAAAAGCACAATCACTTATAAACATAAGCCATTTAAAATATTTAAGAATATGCAATATAATATGCATATAAAAATATATAATAGATTAAAAAATATAAAATTACATTTATATGTAAATGTATTAATAGAAAACAAAGATAAAAGTGAAAAACACACAAAATTGAAAGAATAAATTTGCTACAGATATAAGAGAGATAAACATAGAGAAGCTAAGTATAAGTAAAAGTTTTAGTAAAGAAGGAAAGGAGGAATAGTAAGGCTTGTTCTTACATCTGAGATTGGAGCGACCCATAGACACTTGTCCAGCGATGACTCAGACTATCTCGTTACGACAGCAGTCAGCAACACTAGCACACACAAAGCTGGAAACTACATGGGTGACGGCTGGCGGGGCAGGGAAAGCAAGCAGGGCACAGACAGCAGAAGGAATCTGCTACTCGACATGAACTCATGCACTAAGGGGTGAGAGAAAATATATGCTACTTGGCAGCATGAGTATAACTCACAGTGGGTAGCTAGCGAATCAACTACAGGGTTAAAGGGCCTACTGTTCCAATGGGACCACTAGTGCTACGGTCAGTGCTCGGGTGGCGCTGAGAGCAGCTACTGAGTTGTGGTGAAGACCGACTGAAGCACTGCGGAAGGGAGGTGGGGTGTGGGAACCTGCAGCATTACCAACATTGATCACTAAAGCGGCAGTAGCAGCGTCAGCCAGCAAAGTTTCCAAAAAGTTGGTGCTTACTGTGCGGAGAGGTGGGGTGGAGTGGGTGATGGGGTGGGGTCATATTTCCGGGGGCGACCACGAGAAAGATGGCGTCGCTTGACAAACTCTGCATCATCCACCATCCAGAAGGAGCCAAAGTCGTCTTCGTAGCGCACAAAACACTTGTGCAGTGAGAGATTGGTGCGGATCGCGTTCTGTATACACAGACCACCAAGAAAGAGAAAAGAGAGTAAAAGACAAAGTTTAAGAGAAAAAAGTAGAGAAAATGGTAAAGTCTCGCTTCTAGCAGCCTTCTGAGCAAGACATGTTCGATTTGAAATACCTTCCGCTGCCTGCCACCCGTCTCGTCCCACGCCCGGCGTTAGTCGTCGAAAGCTTCCTCATGCTGGTTACGCGCACACAAACACAAGCAAATGAGAAAATGGAGAAAGACATGTGAAAACATGAAAATGGAATAAATGAAAAATGGAAAATGGGGAAATGTTCAAATCCAAATGTTTGCTAGAAGGAGCTAGAGACTAGAGTAGTCCGAGACGAAACTTGCGTGTCCGCTGACGGTAGTGCGATCTCACATACCCGGTGGTGCACCGCTGAGGCCGCCGCTTGTAAAACTCCACTTCGTCCACTGTCCAAACTGCGCCTTTCACGTTCTCCACTCGCATAAAACATTTGTGCAACGATAGGTTGTGTCGCACTGCGTTCTATACAAAATAATACACATACGAGTAAGCAACGCAAAGCAAAAACTTTGGGAAAAGTGTAAAAAGGTGAGAAAAAAATTTTCAAATTAAGTAGGTAAAAACATGACGCTGTCGTCTTCACAACCGCAACAAATAAATATCTTGATGAATATAGTAGGCATGAAAATACTGCTGAACTCAAAAGAAACAAGCTTTATATTTGAAGAAACAACAGCGATAGTTTGTGCAAAATATTAGTAAAATAATTTATTTCATAAAAATTAAATTCTTTAAAGAATATAACATGGCTCCAAATTAAGTACACATATTAAAAAAACTAAAATTTCAGAACAATTATACAAAAACAAGCAGCCAAAAGAAGAATGTATGTAAAAAAATTTACTTTTCAATAGACTCAAAGACTCAACATGCCTCACTGTTTTAAAAGTTTTTATCTTGACTGGATGGCAACATGGACAAAAAGATAGAAATAAAAGCTCATGCATTTGAGTGGTCGTATGAAATACATTTTCACAATTTTTACCGTAGCCTACAAGATTTCAATGCTGCTCTCTTTCAGAAGTCTCGCATCAAACTCTTCCTTAGCGATGCACTTGAAAAATGATGGTTTTATTTCATAAAGTCCGCAATTCTTCATGAAGAGGTAACAAAATTAATTTTAAAAATTCTGACGACATATAGCACCAAAAATAATGAATAAATCCTATACCTGCTACATAAAAATTAAAAGATTATGCCAAAATTATTTTCTTGCACACCTACATAACAACTGAACAACACACACATACTATTAAATAAACAACTAAATCATATAAATATTACTTATGTCTTATTAACTGCGATACACGACTAAATTTGCTACAGCAAATATCACTTGAAAGAATTTCAAATCCATAAGCACCCAGTTAACTCTTATATTTTATCGGAGGAATAAAACAAATTGATCAACACACGTGAATTTTCTGGTGCTAATATCTACAAAGAATCAATTTTGTTACTATTCATATTTAACTATTAAAGTTACAATTGTTATTTGAGTCATACAAAAGTAAAGGTGACTGGATTTTACTCCTGATAACAGGGCCATGCCAACAGGGGTGGCGAGAGGGCCCCCCCCCCCGTACGTAAACCTGAGGGGGCGAATTATATCTCTCGCCCTCTCTCCTTTACCCCAAATGTGCATTAAACATATAGTTTTTCACAAGTATCATTTTTGGTAACAACAAAACAAATGTTGATAAATTGAAGCAACTCATGACCATTGTTTATGCGCAAATGTTCAAAATGATACCTGTGTAGAAGGAAGAGAGCGGAGAACTAAGCAATCCTTTTATTTTTCCTGGAACTGGCCTGTCTCACCACAACTGAACTCCTTCACAAAGCGAAATAAAAGAGTAACCGGAGAAGGGGTGAGGACCTTCCCCTCTGTGCCAATCCCTATAGTTCAGCGGAGGAACGATATCGTTTTAATTCTTAGTCGTCAGTGTGTTTTGTAGTGCAATGGTGCCTTAAGATTTATGCTGAAGACTTTACTGAAATGACGGGTACTCAATTTTACATAGTATATTAAATTATTTTATCCCGCTGCCCGCGTATGTGATCAGTGTGTCTAGTATATCTGGATTGCAAAATTTCGGGGTTTCATGAATTATTGTATAGATTCTTTGAATTTCTGCTACAAAGATAAACTGTTGCTGCTGTGACGATGCAGGGCGGCGGTGCTATGGATGTGTAATTTTTGTTGCATCTCACATGCTTCTTAAGGAGTCTCCCTACCTGCAGTTAAAATGTGTTCCAGCGAGTTACGGCTATTCTTTTTTTTATGAAACTATTCAACGCATATTATATTTGTACATCTATTAACAGAACACACACATCAAACTATGTTGCTATAGTTTTAAAAAATTGGCACGTTTATTAGAAACCATATTTTCGAACCACTCAAAATGGCCAAAAATTACTTTTCCAGACTGCCGTATCTGAAAAAATAACAACCAAATTCGAAAAACGCAACTATAGAAACAAGCATTTGACTTTGAACTATGCTCTCCATAAATAAAATAACGTGGTCACCGCTTCAAGTCCCATACGAAAAAGAATAACAGTAAAGCACTGCCCGGCAGCCGAGTGGCTTGCGCGGAGAAGTGATAATGCATTATGTATGCCGGTCAGCGGCAACCTTACCGCTCCTGCCTCACACACACAAACACAGCATAACTACGGAGGCCCCTTAAAGCTCAGAGTCAGTGAACTTGCAAATGACATGTGGAATGTGTGTAAGACGTAAGATCGCTTGGGCGATAAGCAGAACACACATGCGCCGCAGCACTTGATACAGTTATGCCTTAATTTACTCATTTACTCAGCAAACTTGTCTCGGGAAACAACCATTTAATAAAATAAGCAAATGACATTTTAAATGTCTACTAACAGTGTGTAAAAAAATACAACGACGGAGCCTTCTAAAATCTATAGTGACAGTTTGTCTGGCGAAAACATTTGAAACAAGTCTTTCAGTTTAGTTTATTGCATCCTTTTGATCTTTTTTTAGTATAATATTGTACAAAGATATTGCACAAGTCATTTTAGAATATAGTATACAATAATGTAAATTATTATATAAATTTTATACACTATTATGCAAACTAGAAGACCGTACATGATTTTCAATAATTAATATAATATTCTCATTACTTGGGGCTCGTAGGTTACTTGTCAGCCCATGTCCACATTCTTTGTTTCCCACGTGGAAAAATAACGTATACACAAACAAGCCGTAGATATGAAAACTGACACAGACTAGCCAGTAAAAGTAGTGAAGTGCTTGTCAGACTTGTCAAGACACAGGCAATGGCAACAATGGTTTGTTACTGCTTCTACCATTTTTCTTTCTGCTGAATATGTTTTCTGAAAGTTAGACCACGGTCTAAGAAGGGGAGGTCCCGCTTCATAATAATTTATTTTCTCACTTTCTTACCAGACCATTGGCAGCGTTCATGGATTTCTGCAGCCTAACTACGGCATCATTAACTTGCCACATTTACCGGCCAGTGTTTTTCTTAGGCCATGCATGGACGTGACCTATTCAAGATTTTACCGTTCACGATTTTTATGTTTGTGAAACCTTTTTGCATGATATAGAAAATAATTTCATATGTGCTTAAATAATGTACTACGTTAAAGTTCTTTTTCAATATTATTGCAGAAATTCAAAAGATTTATATTAAAAAATTTTATTAAACCAGTTTCGTCACGTGCTAGACCTATAAATATGTTAACCGTTGCTTTAATTTCAATTCAAGAAAATATCATTATTGGAATAATGATATTTTCTTCTTTAATGAGATTACTAAAACCAACCTTAAGTTTTTTAAAAACACCTCACCAAAAGTTTGTTGGTTATTACTGCATAAGAAATTATAAGAAAGGTACAGGTGAATCTTGAAACCTTAACTGAGACATTCGACTAAAGTAGAATATTAAAAATATTGCTAAATGGCAACATGCAGCTTCAGAAGAACACTAAACTAAATTACTCTGTAAACAATACGTAAGTGGTTTTACTCACTCAAAATTAATCAAAAATAAAGTATTTACATTAAACTGATATTAAAAAAAAAATTTACACTATTTTGGCATAACTAACATTTTTGTCTCGCAGCAAAAATGTTGAGGAAGGCTACTCACACGAAACAATGTTCGACAACTAAATTTACAAAAGATCAAAGCAAAAAAAAATTCTTATCTTAAATCTACAGTAATACAAATGTGCTGCCAATCTTGCATGATTTCTGGAAAGAAAATCATAATTTTTAAGGGTCATTATCATAATTTAACTGAATTTTGGCAACATCCAATCCCAAAATGTGAGAACTTAAAAAATTTATCACAAAACCTGTTATCTTTAGTGCCAAAAGTACACGTTTTTTTGTCAAAAATAATTTTACTTAACTAGATTGACACATTCTGAATGAAAGAATACTCTGCAGAGTCATATCAGACCTTCCTTTGACACATAAATGTTGCATAAATATCACTGATGGCATACATTCAGGGGTGTGCACTGTCAGTTTTCACAAATTGTTTGCCACGATAGCCGAATATTGTTTCCATAAATAATAATACACTTCAATCAGCACACAAAGTCTGAATGACAGGATAGCCTGGAAGCTCATCTACAACGTTCCTTTCACACAAAATTAAGCGTAAACATCATCAGCAGCAGCTAGAGGGTGAAATAACAGTTTTCACCAGATGCATTGTGTAATATTGAAATACCATTTGCTGAAATTAACCTTTTAATAGCCAGACTGACAAGTTTAAAATACCAACCGAAGATCTAAGCTGCAAGCATAGCATACAACTGACTTGTCTTAACATCTTTTACATACTCACTCCCCAAAACAAAGTAAAAAGTCAGTGCCGCAAAACAAACAAACTTTTTCATTGCCAAAATTAACACCCTCCCTCAATGAAAAATAACAAAGTAAAAAAAAATTAAAATACTTCAATCAACATCAAAATTTTATTTAACAAAAATGAATTCTTTAAAACAGTCCAATGTCCTGACAAAATTATTCAAGGAGAGCCCTAAAGACTGCCTAAAGTCAGGCTGTCTGCAATCTGATCATTACTACTAACATATTTCAAATTTATTAGTCCACTGTCCACTTTCTCTTGTACAAAATTATATCTAGTGTCTACATGCTTCATTCTGCCATGAGAGCCTGGATTTCCAGTCATGTAGATAGCACCTTGATTATCTTCATTTGTATTATGGGATATGTAATTTTTACCCCAACGTCCTGCAATAAAATCTTATCAAACAAGCCTCACTCACTCCATTCCCCAAAGCGATGTACTCTGCCTCAGTAGAAAATAGGCTGACACACTTTTGCTTTGATGAGTTCCATGACACTGTGCATCCCATGACTTTAAACAGAAAACCACTTGTTGACCTTCTGTCTGTTACATTGCCTGCATGACCACAGACCACACAGCCTTATATATCTTAAGCTCCACAATTCTTGCCATACTCCAGCTTGTAGTTTACAGTTCCTTTGACATATCTCAAAATCCTTTTGAGAAATATTAGAAGTTCTTTATTTGGTCGACTTTGACATCTACTGGCAAAGTTTAACGAAAATGCCATATCAGCTCTGGTTCCCAATACAGCATACATCAATTATCCAATAATGCTCCTACATTAATTTCCTAAACTTTCATCCAGTACAACAGAATAACTTAATTTGTATTTTGGATCAAGTGGAGCTGATGTTGGTCTGCAACCTTCCAATTAAAATTTTCAAGCATTGCTTTCAAACAGTCAACCTGATCAATCTCGATCGTCCCTCCTGAAGAAATCCTGCACAATGTTCAAAACTAAATAACATACATATCTTGTCTCCATAATCCTTCATACAAAAGACAGATTCAAATTTTCTTTTAAAAATTGCAATTTCATCCAAATCTTAACAGAAAATCAAAATATTGTCAATATAAACTAAGACATAGATAAACTTCCCTCCTTGATTTTTTATATACAGATAATAGTCTGCTTTGGATCTCTTATAGCCTTCTCCGAACATGAAGTTATTAAATCTTGAATTCCAATTCTTCTGAGATCTTTTCAATCCATATAAAGATTTTTTAGCAAAATAACCTTTTTATCTTAGGGTCATTCTTTCTGGTTCCTTCAAATAGACCTTTCCTTTAATTTTCCCATGCAAAAAAAGTGTTATTCACATCCATTTAATGAATTTTCATGTCCTTATTTGTAGCTACTACTAATAAGGTTCGGAGGGTTGGAAGTTTAGCCACTGGAGCAAAATTTCATCAAATTAAAAATTTACATTTCTGTCGAAAGCCACAGACAACAAGGCGAGTTTAGAATTGTCGCCCATTTTCTTCATTTTGTTTCTTTCGAAAAACCTATCTTGTATCTATTGCTCTCTTACCTTCTGGTAAATTTACTTCGATCCAAGTTTTTCTTTCAATGGCATCCAGTTCTTCTTTAATTACAGCATTCCATTCTTCTTTATCTGACCCTTTAACAGCCTGCTTGTAAGTTAATTTATCTTCTTGAGAAGCTATGTCATTATATTTTAATGGTCTTCTAATATTTTCTTTTGGCCTTAAATTTTTTAGAAATTTGTGGTTGATCTTGGTTTCTTTCATGTTCTGCTTGATTTTGTGGTTGATCTTTGTTTCTTTCATGATCTGTTTGATAACATTTTCCTTCCGAAAAGACGTTTGCTGTTGAAGCTGAAAACCACGGAAGTCACCTTCGTCTTCACTTTCAACTCCTATATTTTCTTCAGCATGAACATCTTGTATATCCACATCTACTATACCACGTAGATTCTCTTCATCTTGTGTTGAATTAACTAGTTCCATTTTTTTCATCCTCTTCTGACTTCATCACTCTTATGTTTTCTTTTTACCTTGTAACACTCTAGACTTGTCTACACTAAAGACTACATTACGAGCTGTTACTACCTTACTTTCGTCAAGAAAACCAAACACGGTATGATTTTGTCATCACCCCAGCCCATGGTCTGGGAAGTAAGGCCGACTTGACGTCAGCTACCGGCCCTCTCCTAGGCCGATTCTTTCTTTTGTGTTGTCACCCTCCATCTACCTCACCTCAAGTTACCACATAAATTTAGTTTTTAAGTGTAATATTAAATTCAGTGTAGTTTCAAGGACAATGTTAGACTGTGCAACGTAAACAAACTAGGTCGTCACACCGGAATTCAAATTACCACCACACACGTGATGTCACACCACACGCCCATCATCAACATAACAACAACGGACATGCAAAGACTCAAACATTTATTTTCAACAATTCAAATTAATTAAGAACTCCGTTTTTGTAATCAACAACAGCAATGGTCACACTATATTATAAGAAAGGGCATTATGTTAATTTTAAGTCACATGGTCACGTAATTATTTGAAGAGTATTTTATTTTCAATATGTTTAAAACGTTTCTCACAAGTGTTATAGTATGGATATGTTCAAATCACTGTCAATAACTGTTCAACACTCATCCACGCAAAGGGTTTTCATGTGTATCACCTCATCTTCATTTCAAACCGAATAACAGGACAAATAACATCTTGGCACGCACCCGCACCCTTTGTCTCGCCAAGTTCATCAACAGACCACGTGGTAGGACGTACGACCCGGAGAGGAATTCAACTTTTGCAAGTCACAGGTAATTGTAATTATGTTGACGTAATATTTTATTCATCACTTGTTATTATCATCTTCATTTACCTGTGTTTTTTGATTTGTGCGCTTAACACCAACATCTTTCAACTTTACCTCTATGCCTGCGCGTTCGGGCTGGGAGATCACTTTCTCGGTACCAGCTGACTCCGGAGGTTTTTTTAGTCAACTATCCCACAGCTAAAAACCTATTTTGTATTGTGCTAATTTAATTTTAGGCCTACGTGCCGCATAAGTTTCAACATTTTAAGCCACGTAGTTATAAGAGTGCCGTGACCACGTATGTGTACTGCAAGTCTATCACCAAGTGTTTGTACTTCAGTATAAATAAATCAACATGCAACCATGTAAGTAAGTGTATTGTGTACAGTCACTTCCCTAGGGATTTAGGAGCTGACCAAGTTACGGTCCTAGGGCAAGGGGCCGTGTGTGGACAGCCCGAATAGTCCACAGGGTGACAGAGCTAATTTTTTCCGAGTGCTCCCGCAACCTGACCAACCAGCCAACATCACCGCAGGGAGGAGAGGCACGCCAGCCGAACAATACACGACCCTGAATCACCACCACCATTGTCCTAGCCGGGCATAATGCTAGGTGGCGCCCAGAGACCAATCCAACAACACCCGCAGCACTGCAATCATTAACTCAACTTCACCGTCGTCAAACCAATCCTCTCCGACCTCCAGGCGTGGTGGCAATTTATAATCTGTCTCATACCCTACAAATACTCCTTCTCATCTCTTGGGATCCAGTTATCTTCTTTTTTGGTCAGGAATATGAACAAACACTTTCGATCCAAAATCTCTCAAATGTTCAATTTTTATTTCCTTCTCAAACCATAGTTCATAAGGCAACTTCCCTTTGACAGAACTAGTACCTGTCAAGTTAATTGTATACACTGCTGTACGAAGAACCTCAGCCCAAAACTGTTTATCCGATCCCGATTCAATTAACATGGTTCAAAGAGCTTCTACAAATGTTCTCATTTCCCTTTCAACATGCCCAATTTGCTTTGGGCAATTAGGAGCTGATAGCTGATGCCTAATCCCCAAAGATGAAAGGTAAGTTTCCATTTGCTTGTTTAAAATTTCTGTCCCATTATCAGATCTGATAGTCTTAACCTTTCGGTTTGTATCCTTCTCTGCCATTCTTAAACATACCTTAATCAAATCTGGGACTTCAGATTTCTGTTTTACAAAAAAAAAAAAACAGAACCTAAAATGAGAGTAATCATCCTTCACTATCAAGAAGTATTTGGATCCACTAAAACTTTTTGTTTCAAAGGGACAACAAAGATCAATATGTAAAATTTCCCAAACATCACTCAATCTTAAATTACTTACTGGGAAAGGTAATCAGTGGTGGGTAAGTTTCCTATGCCATGATTCAATAGACTCTTTATTGGATGAGCCTACACTAATTACGGCTGTTTCAGTTTTTTCAACATTTAATCTTAATATAAAAACTTTTACTTCTGGTTCTGTTTCTGCAATCACTTCATTGTTTTTAAGAAGTCTGCATTAATTTCCCTCTGCTATGAGAGTAAGACTTTTAGCCAAAGTTTGAAAGACTAAAAAAAAAGTTCATTTTCATATCAGGTACTAACAGAACATTTTTCAATAAACATATTATTTCCTTATCAGCTACATAACATTTAAAATTTATGTCCCCACTCCTAATGCTTTTAACTGCCTCCTATCTTCACTTCTTTGGCTCATTCCTGGAGATTTATAAAGTAATCTTTATATGGGGACATGTGTTCACAAGCACCACTATCTAAATAAAATTTGTCAACATTTAGTGCTTCAGTGCTCACATTTGCTAAACTAACATAGGCATTCTTAAAAACCTTATGTTGTGGTGAAGCAATACTTCCAGATTTTTCAGAGTTCTTCTCTCTATTTAGTATAGGCCTACAACCTTGATTTTTACTCAAATATAAACAACATTCTCGCTTAAAATGACCTGGTTTACTGAAAAAATGGCAAGAAAAGGTTCTTTTGGTAAATCCTTTACCATTTTTGTTTTTAAAGCATTTTTCAGTGATATGATTTGTCTTATTGCATATTGCACAATATCTTTGAGCTGTAGCAAAAGCCTGGTTTTGTGAACAAGAGGGGTCCTTTAACCTATTTTCCTCAGTTATAATTCGGAATGTCAATTCATTTACTGTTTGCCTAACAGGATCAACAGACTCAGACAAGGACACAAAATGCCTGAACTCTTTTGGAAGAGTCATTAATATTTTCGTTATTACTTGGCTGTCCGAGATTTCTTCCCCAAAGATTTTCAATTTATTCACGAAGTCCATTACAGATTAAATGTGAGCTGCCATCCCTTTGCCTTCATACTGAAAACTAAAAAAACTTATCACGGAGTAAACAAATTGATGTCTCCAACTTTTGTTCATGTATGGACCAAAGCTTATTCCACACTTCATAAGACATTTTGCAATTTAACATGTGAATAATTTTCTCCTCCTCCATTCTAGAGACAATAAGTTCCTCAGCTTTGGAATCTTTACCCTTCAAAATATCTCTAGTCTTACTTTCATCAGCTGGTAATTCAACCACATCTGTCACAAAATCTACTATTTGATTTGCTTCTGCTGCGACGAGAACGTGGAATTTCCAAATATTCCAATTTGCTTCTCCCTTCAACTTGTTTACATTAACCTCCATTTTCACTCACGTGTCCTCCGTTTTCTTGACAAGTCAAATCAGGAACTCTTCCGTCACAACTGATGTACAAATTTTACAAATATCCGCGAAAATATTTCACAAATGCAGCGGGGTATCTTTCCGTCAAACAGACGTATTAATTTATACAACCATCCACGAAAACAAACAAGTGCAGCCAAGTATCTTTCTGACAAAACTGATCTATTCGTTTTGTAAAAGATGTCTGCAAAAACTTCACATGCCTGGGCTTGTCTGAAAATCTTTTATACACTCGCTCCCCAAGGTCTATACGTCACAAGTACAAAACAAAGTTAAAAGTCACTGTTGCCAACAGAAACAAATACAAACATTTTGATTGCCAACATTAACAAAGACATATTTTAAATGAAAAAAAACTTTTGAAAAAAATATTATCTATTTTAGCAAAAAAATAAAAGGATGAAACACAGGGCAATAGTTTGACTTCCTCTCAGTATCAACCAACGTTGTTAACTTAAATCAGTACTTTCAGCCAAAGCAAAATGAACAGGTCTCAATAAATGAATTTGTTACTACGTTAAAAGGGTGTGGAGAGTCGTGTCTCTGCTGTTGTTAAATGATACAGGATTTCAAAGAACGGCTGGAACTGCTCCTTCTCCCTGGCTAAACCTTTTATTTGGAGTGACAGTTATACCAGTGGTGAGTGATTATGATGACAACTACTCCAGAAATTAGATTTTTATTCAACATGCCCGGATAGCCCGAGGTATTCACCAAAAAGCTAACGTACAAGAAAACAATAAATATATATATATGTGTACATAAAAATTTTTGGTTTCTTTTATTGACATTCAGCAGAAGTATGAAGCACAGTCCTTGCTAAAGTACTCAATTCATTCCAGTAACTTTACCAACTTAACATACGAAAGTAAATAGGTGATACCGACGCTCGAGTGGACAACATCATGAGTTTCCCCTCAGGTGTAATTTGCCTCGGTTTGCTTTAAAAAAAAAAAACTAAACAACAGGATACAAATAACTACACTACCTGACGGGTGTTGTAAAAGTGCAATATACACATGTGCAGCTGTTTAGTGCTGACAGCAATACTGCCCACTTTACTGGCGAATTCTTCACTGAGGCTTCACAGCCCCTCTCCAGCCTCCAGCAGCGCGCCTACCCCCTCTCCACACACCCGCCATGACTCTTCAACTGATATCACTTTGCCGGCCATCTCCTGGCGATCGTCCACTAGCTCCAACCGATGACTACCGTTTGCAAGCTCCAACTAACCACGACTTAACCGACCATCTCTTTGTGTCCGCTTGCTAGCTCCGATTGATCACAACTAACTTTCCTGGACGGACACTCCCGACTTACTCTGCTTCATGGCGGAGTAATACCACAGGATCCAACTTGTTTACAAAAATGGTCAATTGATATTTATAATAATATAAATATACTTTAACACAATTACAGGCAATTTTAAACACCATTTTACCACACTATAACCACAAAACATTTATTAATTTCTTTAATTGGGGCCCTGCTGCATCATCAAAATGTCAAATAGTCCTGCGGAGAACCACCATTTCAGTGTACTATTATTGCACACGGCCCTACCACCCACGAAGATAGAAGATAGACCAACGGCCTGCTGACCAAGCTGCACGCTGGCACATCTCTGTACATGCCTCCAAGCGTCTGAAATCTGACCTGCCTGCGAGATGAATCACATCCCATAGGCAGTGAGCTAAGAGCCTAGTAGAAATTTTCAAAATTCAAATGAAGCAAAAGACAATAAAAAGTTACTTAGAAAAGTTGTTCGAAATTAAATTCTCTTTAAAAAGATTCCAAACACAATATCAATCACATAAAATTGATTTGTAAAATGTATGACTTATAAACTTGCCTTGTAGTTAAATTTCAATTTTGAATACAAATTTAATGTTAAATATTTTTACAAAGAAACCTCAATAAATATGTTGGATCCCGCAGTACAAATCCTTTCATTTCAGTAGCAAAAAAAACTTATTACAAACAAAAAAAAATTATTAATCACGTATTACTACAAAAAAATTTAAATTACCATATGACAAAAGCTGAGTAAGGCCTACGTGCCAGTACACGTCACACTTATTTAAAAATATATCTGCTACAAAATCTTCAAAATTACTGGAAGTCATAATTATTTTTTGGGACATTAAAACACTTAAAATAACTTGTGTTCTCAATATTCATTTCTGGGATTTTCAGAAATACAGTAGTGCATTGGTCCCAAAATATGCCGTTCCCGGGCTTAAACTGAACCACTTAAATTAACTACAAAAAATAACAAGATGAACTAGAATATATTCACACCTGAAACTTTTTAAGTTTTACCAAATTTATGACAAGCATTAATATATACAGTACAACCCCAATTCTACGACCATGGATCCAATGACTACAGTGATTATATAACATTATTGGGACCCTTTAAAAAATTAAAAGTGTAAAATTAAAATTCCAAAATGTAAAACGTTGCAACTAAAATGTTATTTATAAACATGTCTGCCCACACAAAGCAACACCATACAACCGGTTTTGTTGCCAACATCAAATTGCAGGCTGCAACTGTATAAAAAATCTGCTGAAAAACTTAAAACTACTTCAGCTGTAGCACATCAGAAGAGCGCAGGTACAGAGCATTGCTGCGCACCTCGTGAGTTAGGCCATACACACAATGCATACTCATGAGGTGGTGACTCAAGCTGAGCTCTCGCAGTACATTTTTTTATCTGCACTGCCCCCTCCCCCATACTCGTCCTACCCAACGTCCTATTCAACATTGCTTCTGCTGCCTGTGTGACCACTTGGCCCTCAATTAAATGTTTAGAAAGGGAGAGTAGACTAGCTATTTACCTTTATTTGTGAAAGTGAGATGCCTGTCTGAAACAACCTGTTGCCGGGTGACTGACACGGCGCAGCTTTTGTTTAGCTGACCTGGCCGTACCTCTCTCTCGGGCTGCCTTAATTCCACAGAATGTTGTCTACGGCTAACACGGTGGAGCTGAGTTCTGTGGAGTGGAGAGAGTAGCACACCTAAGGGAGTGGCTCCTTAGGTGGATGACCACAGATCTCTCTCCAGTAGGTGCGAGGAGGTTGACTGACATTGAATCTATAAGAAAAGGAGGGGAGGCTAGTGTCACTCACATCTAAAATAACTGCCGTAACAGCTGTTGTTTACATTTGGAGATTGATGCGGGAGGCTTGGGCTTCTTTCTTGCCTCGTGAATAAGCTGCTGCACTTGCTGGTGCACTAGCGGCGTCCTCTCAGGAGTTTTTATGGGGCTCACTGGGGCCGGTATGGGCCGCTGGAGCTCTCTTAAGATTTGACTAAATCGTTTACGGGCTCGGGTGTGCCGATTAGGCCGTGAGTGTTCGTATATTCCGTATGTTGTGCACAAAGTAGCCAAGGTAGGGTTTGATCCCGGTCCCTTAGCTGGCGATGGTATCAAGTTAGTGGTAGTTGCAGGTGATGCCGATCTTTTACGGCCTTCAAGATCCGAGATTTCCTCGGGAGATATATGTAACTCTATACTACATTCACTCATGCTTTTAGTAAGAAGACACGTGAATGAATTTCACTGGGTATATTGATTCCTCAAAATGTACACTGGTTTACAATCACTGATTTTTACACTAGTCCACAATTATTGTTATCACAATCACTGATTTTACATTGGTCTACAATTATCGCTATCACAATTACTGCTCACAAACTTTTAAGCGCACAAATTTACCTTACTTCACTGGCTACGCAACTAACTTAACTCAACACTATTTACTGGGAGCCACATGTTTCCCATCTACAGGATCTACATCCTGTAACAGCGCGCCCCGCGGCGGCTGTGGCTACTCAACATCGGGTGCATTCCAAACTGACTGTCGCGGACCTCGGGTTCCGTCACGCTAGGCAAAAGGAACAGGTATAGGTGGAGTTGCCCATCTGGTTTTGGTGGTAGAACACAAACCACAACCCTGAGGCATTAAGGTAAGCAGAAGAGAAAGGGGGGCGTACCTGTCGGGTTTCAGTGGTAGAACACAAACCACAACCCTGAGGTACTAAGGTAAGAAGGAGGGGGTGCCCGTCGTGTTTCGGTGGTAGAACACAAACCACAACCCTAGGGCAAGGAGGGGAGGTGCCTAGGCTGTGCTTGGGAGATCCGAGCCCTAGACTGTTGTTTGCACTGGCGAATGCACACCCATTTATACCTGTCCAGCAGGTAAAGTACCGTTAACGAGGTGCCAAGATGGCCGGAGAGGAGTGAGGAGGAGGCAGAGGCTGTCTGCAGATAACCAGGCTGGCCACCACGACACTTGTGACTTCCCTTATTACAAACAAAACACTCTCTTCTGCTTACGCGCAACGTGTTGTCGTGAAAATATTAAAGAAACAAATTATAAAAATACAAAAATATTCATATATATATATATATATATTTAGCACTAAAAAGACCATGGCAGTTCTCTTTATTTACAAGTCCTGGGCCACGATTATTAACAGCGTCCGTGCGGCCGTTTTATCTCTACTGCTCACGTCGTTATTTATTATAACAGATAAGATACACAATATTTATAACCTAGATAGACTCTTATCGGCAACATGTGCTTTTATGCTGACACAAGCCCTGACGGGGTAGGAGAAGATAATAAGGGAGGCGAGCTTAAAGAAATATTTAAAAGACGGGACGGCGATGCGTCAATTCCATGACTGTTGACTGTGACTATCTGCGATATATATGAATATGTTCTAAGGCATGAGTTGGAGAAAATAAACACACAACAGTTCTGATGTAGATGTTATGTAACACCATTTCCAGCTCAAGTTTCTTATCATGGTAAAAAAGACGATGCATGACTGTTCGTGTGCAATCACTATTTTAACTATGTAAACAAAACTAAAAATAAAAATAACACCCTGATAATAAATATGTGTGAAATTCAACATTTATCTAAATATATATCTTAAACAACATCCTTAAAGTTCTTATGTAACTTTCAACAGTTACTCGGTTATAGTTGCTTTCTTCATGACAAGTTCAGCTGATGAGAAGGGCTAGATCATGTCGCCTTTTTTTTCATGTAATTCCACCGCTGTTTTGGCGCCACGCCGTCACGTCCACTAATAAATTACGTTAATGCTCGCCCCCGATTTTCAATACTTTACCATTTATTCCTAAAGTCACTACCATTTGCTCGCTCGCACCTTTGATGATTGCCGCGTTGCAATTTATTTTAACGTAAGGATAATATTTTAGTACGTAAGATTGTGAAGACGAAGCTTTATATGAAAACAGTACTTACTTATGTCCAAGTATTTATCCAATGTTTATTTTCCATGCATAACTGCCCTTCTAACACTTGTTAACCTGTTTTGTGTTTGTTTACAAATACGGCCGAGTGCTTTACTAGTAGTGCCAATCCTGTGCACTGACTCTGAAAAAGAGCACTAAACAGCGATTACGAGAAATATGGACGTAAATATAAATTTTACTTGTCTGTTATTGATGATAAAAGTGTTTTATGACACTATAAATGTTCTTGTGTATAACTACAGGTTTAACGGCAACCCGAGCATTATGTCAGTCAGGATGTTTGATTAAGCCGTTGTGTCACAAGAGAGTATTTCCTTTGTGCGAGTGTGGCACACCTATAGATGCACACAGTCTCATGTGGGCAGGTAGCCATTTTCCTAACGGTACTTTCAGCCATTCTGGCCAGTACATATGGTAGGTGCTGCGCCCAGCCAGTCGTCAGTGGTTCGGCCTACAGGCCGAGCCAGCCTAGCACTCCCCCTCCCTCCCTCCTCAACCAACTATTACCTTACCCTGAGAGGCTGTTTCTTGTAAAGGGAACCCTCTCATCCCATCGGGGCAGTTTCTTGTGACGGGAACAACTCACTCTCCCCCTGGAGGCAGTTTATTGTAAAGGGAACCCTCCACCTAACCTCACCTCCTGGAGGATATTCTTGAAAATGGAACCCTCCGACCTACTTTTACCTTACCCTGAAAGGCTGTTTCTGTGTGTTGTCCGTGAGCTTCTTCTTGTCTTCGAACCCAAGGAAGTCGTCGTCCTCATTGTCAGACACATCTTCCAGTGTTGGTGTTGGCCATATTTTTCGCCAGGCCTTATGCAGGGTTTCACTCTTCACAGCATTCCATACGTACGAGACACTGAATATGGAATCTTTCAAGTTGTATTTCTTTTGAAATTCAACTATCGTGCCATCATGGCTTGTCAGTTGTCTCATTAAGTCAAGTCTGTATAGCATTTTCATGTTTTGGATGACACCCTGATCCATTGGTTGGCTCAAGCTAGTGACATTGGGTGTCTGGAACTGTACTGATATGTTGCCTTAGGTCAGTTATTTGGCAAGTGGATGCGCGCGGTAGTTGTCCAACAACAGCACGACCTTACTGCCTTCTGACATGCCCTTTTCCCTAAGTTTTCTTTCACGCTTGGCATAAAAACATTACTGAGCCATGCACCAAAAATTTCAGTCATCCACGCTTTCCCTTGAGCACAGTAATTGACAGGCAAATGTGTTATTTTTTTGAAACACCTTGGTTTTGCACACTTTCCGACCAGTTAGTTTTACTCTAAGTGTACCAGCAGCATTCGCACAGTCGAAAACTGGCACTCGTTCCTTGTTATGTTTAAAGCCAGGCGCTGAAGTTTCATTGCCGCCAGCTGAAGTTGTAGTTGGCCAACATTTCCATAGCAGACAAGTTTCATCTGAATTGTATACTTGTTCAGATGTCAATCTGTTTTCGCTTATTAAATTCGCAAAACTGGCTATAAATTTGTTATCCTCATCTACATCAGCCGACTTCTGCTCTCCTGACACATCTAACTTTCTAATTACATGCCTGTCTTTAAATCTGCTTAACCAACCTTCTGAAAACGCACATGGTTCTGTAAGCTTCATTTTTTCATTGAACTCTTCCTTTTTCAATCAAAATAGACCCTGATATTGCAGCACCTTCGGAACATTTTAACGAAAACCACTTGTACAGTGCACTGCCTATTTCTGTAGTTTGGCCGTGTGGAGTGTTTTCCGATCACTAAATCCTTTCTCAGACTCGCTGTTCGACATAAACATTTTAAGTTTGGCACTACTTTTTTTAATGTGGTACAGAGTTGTCTTGCCAATGCCATACTCTTCCTTGATTGCAGAAACCTTCACACCACACTCCAATTTCTTGCAAATCTCGAACTATTCTTTTAGTGTTAATGTTACGTGCTTCTGTTTTTTTACCGGCGCCATTCTCACAACAGACAACACCTAACAAATACCGGAAGCAGTGTCCGAGCACCTCGTATCAATTTGTTGTATTCCGGGAAGACACGATGACCTTGGGCTTGCCACATCTGCCGCTACTAAAACCGTTAAGATGCTTGCTACTGTAGCAGCGCGGCACAGTGCTGCAGCTTTAAGAAAACCTGGGATTTTTTAGTACCGCGGATTCTCGAACCAAGGACTGCCGAGAGTTTACTGTATTTGTGTTAGTCTAGTATTGTTCAACGGCCGCAGCGCCATAATGTATAAGAGGCTATGAATATTGTAAACCTCTAAGGATCAAAGAGATGATCGCTACACATTCTCGGCCATCAGTAAAGTCTCAATTCTTGCCCAGTACTTGAATGGCCCGGAGTGCCATGTAAAGTTTTTATGCATCATAATATGCCCTTTGATAATTTATACTGTATTGTCAAGTTGTCATGTAGTTATTGTGGTATTCTGTTTATTTTTCATGTCTCATATTAAGACCCCAGTGTAACTATGTTTGTCATCAGATTATGACTAACTCAAACCCTGGTTGTAGACTATGTACCGAAGCAATTGTTGTGTTCAACATGCTGTGGCAAGTACTGTAACTTGTATTACTGAATATAAATGCCCTATGAAACTGAACTACTTTGCTTTCTATTTTCACGAGATCACCTCGTGTACCAACCCTTGATACACAATACAAGGTGAGTGATATCTGCTGCCCTCTAATTATGTAATGATGACACCCTGCACTAGTAAGTAGAGTTTGTCCTTGATGGCTCACCCAGTAGTCACTCACTGGTTCAAGGATAACACTATTACCCAACTACTCTAGAAGAACCGTACCAATCTCTCATACTCTTTACCCTAAAGATCTTCTAGACACATATATTGCTCACATTCAGCAATCTTACTTGCAACTTAGAACGTCTAGCGCAAGGGACATGAGTCAGTTTGCCCACGTGAAAACAAGTGACCTGTAAAACGATAATGCATTATTGCAGGTTACAATTATTATATCATCCCTTGGCAGGCATAAGAGCCAACGTCTCAGTTTTAATATTAGTTCATAAACCAATTTACTGACCCTTAAGCTAGAGAGAAACCAAAGGCAGCATAGTGGCCTAGAATTCTACAGGTATCTTTTGGTTTTTGGAATTAGTTTTTAATTGAATTTCTTAAGAGTTTTTCCTTTCTACTCAAAAGTTTGTAAAATGAGATGCTTGCCCTTTTGCCTGTCAAAGGACAATATGCACTATGGTAGTATACCCCTTATTTTGGGCATTACAGTAGAACCCTGTTATAACATCCCCTCTTAAAACATTTTTCTCACTAATAGGCTGCCTTCATTTGGTCCCCAAAACTATGGTCTCTTCAAAGTCTCATAACTTATAACAGGGTTCCACTGTGCGTCGGCTGAGCGAAAATTTACTGCTAGGCCCAGACCATGAGCCAGCACCACTATGTACATCAGCATAGGCTAAGCCAGGGGGGTGCGCAGGGGTGCGGCCGCAGCCCCATTAGAACTGAGGTCTAACAAAATATGTAATAAAGAACTAGCCATCGTACTAGATTTTAACCCGGCCGCCGGGTACATTATTACGAATGCAAGTGCTTGTGATAACACTGTTTAGATGGCACCACTAGTCAGTTATCCAGTTTTGAAGTGCCGGCCGCCGGGTACATTACTACAATTGCAAGTGCTTGTGATAACACTGGTTAGATGGCACCACTAGTCAGTTATCCACTAAAGTGGGTACATTTTTCACCGTTAGAGTAACGCTTTTATACGACCCTGTATTTTCTTTATGTTAGCAAGTAGCAACTCTGGATTTTATTTCACTGTTATTACCAACTCTTTGACGTGAACTTTCGGGAAAACTGCTGTGATATCACACGTTTATATTCATGTTCTGTAGACCGATATCATGTCTAAACGAACTTTCATGGAAGACTGGTTAACTAAAATTGGCAAGAAACAAAAATGTCAAGAAACACAAAATTCTATCACTATCAGTGACAGTGGTAAACTTGGAAATGCAGCTACATCATCAGAATATACGCTTTCTTCTGGTAACGAAAATGTTATGTTTTCAACAGAATCTACGGATATTCCTGTCTCAGGTAAAACTTATCTATTTTTCGTCAATAGTGTTATTGAGGTAGAAGTTGAAGTGTTTGTGTAACACACTACTATATTGTCTCAAGTCAATTTCCATTAAGTAACATCAAACATATAATAATTAAAATGGTGACTTTAAAATTGTCCTTAATTGAAATGTTAGAAGTAGAAATAATGTATTGATTAAATAAAGAGGATTGTGTGTTTGTTTCCGCCATGCCAATTGTAGCCAATACTCATGCATTCTTCTATTCATTAAATTTTTTTGTAAAGCAAAATCAACTGAATCGTATAGTGGAGAAAGCAAACAATGTTAACCAAATTAGCTTTTAATAGAAAATAGAAAGACCACTGGTATATAATAATACGCTTATTTAAGGAGTTTAGAATCGCCATGTGTGTAATAGCAAATCCAAACCAAACCACACTATTAAACAAGAAATCATGTGTAATGCTTTTATATTGTTTTGCTGTTTACATGGGAAGGTAAAAATTAAGTTACCTTTTTGGAATAGGTTAATTTATATGTTTTTGTAGACAGGTTACCAACACTATCGCTGTAATTTAAATCATTATAGTTGCGAATACTGAATACAGAAATGGACTCGAAAGGATACTTTTATGAAATCTGTATTTAAAATTGATTTCCTCTACAGCCATACTGCGGGTATGACTTTTTCTGGCATGCCTAAATTTTCATAAACATTCCCTAAATTATAGCTATTTTCTCTAGGTCTATTGATTTTAAATATTATTTTTAATTTTTTTAATGGGCAAGAACAAAATATGTTTATTTATATTTTTCCAGATTCACACTACAAGCCTCAAGAAGTTAACAGCAGTGCGATACATCCTGATGATCCGAGTTGTGGAATACCGAAGGATAGACCTGAGCTATCAAACCGTGTTGGGCGTGGACCTTATCAGCCGTGTCTACGAGTTTTCCCAAAGAAGACAATAGGTAAGCAAAAAGATAAGAGGTCTTTTCATTCAGAGTGGTATAAAAGTTACAGATGGCTAGAATACAGTGAGAAAAATGACTCTGCTTACTGTTTTCCTTGTAGATTTTTTGCTCTGAATGATAGTGCC